>MJUU01060951.1:0-14454 GCA_002080025.1 Modiolus philippinarum
TCTTTGAAGAAATCGCTACTTCCGGTTTATATTCCGAATGGTTTTGTCGACAACAAAACGAAAGTTGATTTCGCTGACAATTTTGACGGGTTTCCGTGCGTTAACCCATCGTTTATTGTGAATTTGGCGGATTAAACAACCGTAAAGGAAATTATGAAAAGGGAGTATGGCGAGTCTGCCTGAAATACCAGAAAACAGAGATCCTTTAATGCACGAGAATGTTTTGAACTCCAGTTTGAGAAGGGTCTCTCGAGATCTTGTTCTGAACTCGGGGGAAAAAAAGAATCTGTCATTGCATTCACTGGAAGGGGATCCCACTATCATTTTGCTCATTGGAAGAATTTATTTTTGTGACTTCCTTGATAGATTTACCTCTATCTAAATGGTCAGTGTATCTGACTGTAATCCTTCCACTTGTACTGCTGTCACCAACTTGTGACCAAGTAAATAATACAAATACACCTTATTTACCGGATCCCATTGGATCTAATCAAGGTTCATCAATTACTCCCCTGTCTATAAGGGAGTCTAACTCAATTTTCTCCAGGAATTTCTTTCAGGTGACATATCCTGGTGAGGTATATATTATTGGATCTGTCTTTTCTTTACCTGTTTCATGTCTTTGATGATTCCAGTTTGATTTGATTCAAGATTCAAGATGCATACTCTATTTATGGTATGATCAATATACATTTTTCTTTTCTGTGTGGTACTTATGTGATGTAGGGACTATACATATATTGTCCTTGTGTAATGTCTTTACTATTTGTGTTTTTCATTGTTTTTGGAGTATTATTTTTTTACTTATTGTTTTGTTTTCTCTTACCTTTATATACTTTATCATATTTTAATTATTATTCATAAAAGCTAAAAAGTTAACGATGGAGTATGGATGAGCATACAAAATAAATACATAAATTAAATACCCTCCCTCCCTCACCATTTTTTTGAAAGTCATTATCTGAGAACCAGATAATTAATTTTACATGGCCTTACTTTTGACAAATTGTAAATGTCATTGTCTGGAATTTGACAAAAAATTCTTTGTCACATGTTTCAATTGTGAAATCTGAAAAACAAATTTTTGAGAAGGATATCAAATTTGTGACCAACCTATAGTATTTATTAATGTAATGCAGCATTTACAATCATAATTATAGTTTTCAGATCTTAGATGTCACAACAGAAAGAACATTTCTACAGTGTTCAGGTAGATAATGTGCTGAGCAATTCTACAGTGCATTTGAAAAATATTGAGTGGAATATGTGTTTCGTTGGTTTTTTTGGCCCAAACTGTCATTTGACAGATTTTCCTTTGTGACGTCATAATTGATTGACTAATGTCATATTTCGTCAGTTTGCCAAGAGTTAACTCCCTTTTCCTTAAATACTGTTTATAACAGAAACTTTATAAATTATTTCCCTTAAAGGCATGATGACATATAGATTTTTTTGCCTTTTCCCATAGTTGAGATCATAAATGATATATTAACAAAAGTTTAAAACATTCCCATGGATAAAAGGTTAATTTCTGATTAGTTAGAGATTGCCTTTCCATATCAGTGCACTTAAGTAAATTAAGGTGAAAAAAAAAAGCCAAAAATGCACAAACTTCTAGAAAAAACAAGCATGGTGACCTATACTTCTTGTTGTGGATTTCGGTAGTGAATGATAGGGTCCAATTGTGCCAATATATAACAAAATCTCATGGTTTTAAATATAAGTGTCTGTCTACCTTAAATATTCAAATTAGATGAAAGAACTACATAATTTTCACCAATCTAATCATAAAGAAATATACTGAAAACAGTGATACCAGCTTTTGCCTTCATTATATTAAAATTCCTGGAACTGCAGATACAACAATTACTTAAAACTCCAGTGATAATCATAAACACATTTATACAATACCATATAACCACAATTTTGTTCGGGCCATGCTGCTATGTGGTTGGAGACCTATATTGATCACTCTGTGTATCTGTCCATCAACACTTTATTTGACAGGCTATAACTTAGAGATTTCTAACTTTGCAAATACATTTGTACAAATTGAATTGATCACTGTGTATCTGTCCATCAACACTTTATTTGACAGGCTATAACTTAGAGATTTCTAACTTTGCAAATGCATTTGTACAAATTGAACTGAAATTTGATGCATTATAATGGTATCTAGGTCAAGATCTAATTTGGCAATAGTGCGATAGTCAGTTACTCTGTCCATCTGTCATTAGCTTGTGATTTCTTCTAACAATTTAAACACATTTTTAGCCGAGTTGCAACGAAGTTGAACTCGGCTATTGGTTTGGTGTTGCAGGCGGGCGGGTGTGCGTGTGTGCATGCGGGTGGGTGGGCGTCAAACATTGGTTTCCGGATGATAACTCAAAAAGTTTACATCCAATTGGAATGAAACTTGGATATAATGTTGGGTACCAGGAGGGGAGGAACCCTATTGATTTTGGAGAAAGTAGGTCAAAGGTCAAGGTCACAGTGACCGAAAATAGACTGAAAATTTGAGAAAAATTAGGTTTCCGGATGATAACTCAAAAAGTTTACATCCAATTGAAATGAAACTTGGATATATTGTTGGGCAGCAGGAGGGGAGGAACCATATTGATTTTGGAGAAAGTAGGTCAAAGGTCAAGGTCACGGTGACCGAAAATAGACTGAAAATTTGAGAAAATTTGGTTTCCGGATGATAACTCAAAAATTTTACATCCTATTGAAATGAAATTTGGATATATTGTTGGATAGCAGGAGGGGATTAACCCTATTGATTTTGGAGAAAGTAGGTCAAAGGTAAAGGTCAAGGTCACGGTGACCAAAAAAAGACTGAAAATTTGAGAAAATTTGGTTTCCGGATGATAACTCAAAAATTTTACATCCAATTGAAATGAAATTTAGATATATTGTTGGGTAGCAGGAGGGGAGGAACCCTATTGATTTTGGAGAAAGTAGGTCAAAGTTCAAGGTCACACTGACAGAAAAAAGACGGAAATTTGAGAAAAATTTGGTTTCCCGGTGATAACTCAAAAAGTTTACATCCTATTGAAATGAAACTTGGATATATTATTGAGTCCTAGGAGGAGAGGAACCCTATTGATTTTGGAGGGAGTAGGTCAAAGGTCAAGGTCAAGGTGACCGGAAATAGACTAAAAATTTCAGAAAAATTTGGTTTCGGGATGATAGCTCAAAAAGTTTACATCTAATTGAAATGAAACTTGGATATGTTGTTGGATACCAGGAGGGGAGGAACCCTATTGATTTTGGAGGAAGTAGGTCAAAGGTCAAGATCAATGAAGGTCACAGTGACTGAAAACAGATTTATATATTGAAATGTCAAGACATGAAACTAGAAAATAGACCTTCTTGAATTCTTAGAATTTTGGATATTAGGTAGGAAAGAAAATAAATAGACAATTTTAGAAATATTTGGGTCTTCACATTAACTTGGTCACATGATATTTGAAGTTGCAACTTGGCTCAGAGATGGGCCGGATTACTTTTATCAAATTACATTAAATTACAATTACTTTCCAAAATGTGTGATTAAATTAGATTTAATGATTACAGCATTTTTAGCATGATTAAATTAAATTAATGATTACATTGAAGAGTAATCATGATTATATCTGATTACATTGAATTCTTAAATAGCTATGGTTTAGAAATGGAAGTATTTATGTTATATGCTCTTTTCTAACTAAAAAGAATTTAAGTCTTGTTCTCTCAGTGTTTGATTTAAGTTTGTCATGTGCACAATCACCCTATACCCATTTTTTTCACATCTTTGTATGGTTTCTGTAAATGTATATTGAATATTTTAATACATTCAATCAAATTGTTATACATGTACATGGATAATAATGCACCTGGGGACAAAACAAACCTTAATTGTCTTCTACCTGTCAGCTCAAAGATGACATTAACACTGATTAAACTAAGGACTGCAATTTTGATTCCAAATAAACAATTAATTATGACCATGATTAAACATAAATCAGGACTAACATTTCACAATTATTTTTTTCTTTATACATGTACAACCATTTCCATGTAATAACATTGTAATTTGATCATGCAATGGTGAATTGGTAAAATAAAACAAAGGGGCAACAATAGACCAGATGTGCAAAATTTGCCAAATCTTTTCAAAGAAAAAGTTATATACTGAACTCATTGAGAAGACAGGCACTTAAAGACACAAAATTAGAATTTTCCTAGGCTCTCATTTACAATATAATCAGTCACAAAATTAAAATGCTATTGAATTTTCCTTTTTGAATTTTTGATCAAATTTAAGAAAAATATCAAGTACAATTGACTGGTCTTACAAACATTTCACCCATAAGAATAATTTTGTTGATAAATATAGAAAGAAAATAGTTCTATTTGCACAATTTGTTCTATTTCCATTATATTATAAAAATATTGTATAAATTTTATGAGATTTATATATTCGCCATTTTCACAATAAAGCTGACCATAGTGTTGCACATTGAGACAAAAAAGTTATCTCTAACCAAAACATAGAGTAACTTTCCTAAGAGTTCCACATTTGATATACCGAAATCCAAAATATCATGAAGTTTTCGCATTTATTTTTAAAGTTATGTTATTTTATATTAGGTGTCTGAGACGTGTTGTGGACACTACAATTGCACATGTTATATGATGATAAGAAGCTGAATTCAATTATAATGTAACTGTTTTTTATAGAATGAGTTGGAGAACAATAAAATCAAATAGGAAAAAAAGACATACATAGTTTTGTACATCTTTGTAAAATTTTGTTAAGCATTTTGTGTCCATGATTTTTGTCTTTGAAAAATTCTTAATTGATTCATTTATTTTCCTTGTTAGCATACACACATAATCATTAAAACAAAACCATATTTTCTTCATATGATGTACAATACACAACAGCTGCAAAAATTTTAGTGATATTTCAAAAAATGTAAGAATCCTAGATGCTTTTATGAGGTGCCTATAAATGTTGGGGACACTACACAAAATGTTTAAATTGCAATAGTGTTTCTTGTAGAAAAGCATTAAAGATACATGTTAAGTGGTCACTGCTGTTAATTTTGTTAAGTTTGGTGACTCTTCTAAATAAATTCAACATCACAAACAACTTAATTACAGTCATCTGTGAACAATATGCATATACATGAAACAAAAGCATTCTTCTAAATAGACTATGTTATGGAGTCAGAATTAGAACATACTAAATGGTTACATTGGAAATCTTACTTATTTCATATTCCCTTTTGATGATTTCAAGTATTAAACTATGACATTGACATTACAAGTATAGAAGTTTTTATTCTAAAGCAATTAATATGTTGCGGACACTACAAAAATATTTATAATTACCAATAAAATAATAATTTCAAAGATTGTTTTGTTAAAAGGTATAATACTGGCACTAAGCTAACATATTATTGATTTCTTGTTTTTCTGCTGGCATTTATGTGTAAAAAAAAGAAAAAAAAAGGTTTTTACTAGACCACATGGTATTTATTAACAAATAAAGCAATAATAGAAAGTACCATTTGAAGACTTTTTCAGGTTTAAGCTAGAAAAATTATAACCTGAAATTACTTAAGAGGTCATTTCATAATGTATGTATATGTATAAATACTATCAAGAATACTTTTTTTATTAAAAATAAATTTCTGAATAAACAGAAAATGTTGCAGACACTACTAATATACCACTCAGGATGAATGTCATATACAGACAATTAATTACTATTGCAAAAATTAAATACAGATTAATACATGGGCATTTCCATATTGGCTTGTTTATCATCCCGAGACACCCATATTGGCCCGAGACGAAGTCGAGGGACAATATGGGTCGAGGGATGATAATCAGGTCAATATGGAAATGCACATGTATTAAACTTTTTATTACATACTTCCGACGTTTAGAAATGCCAGGCCGATATGGACCGGAAGTCGTTTATTTGCCCAGGCCAATATGGACCGGAAGTCGTTTATTTTGTCTGAGATGCACGAGGAGCATAAAATAACCTATTATTTTCCTGGGGTGTGAAAATATGGACAGTTTACTTCCGGTCATATTGATCATGCAAAAACGCTTTTATTTCTACTAAGTGTGTAATAATACTAGTTACAAATTGAAAAAAAAACATCAAATAACAGTAAACAAACACATAACTAAACTATGTCTATTCATGTAAAGACATGTCAAAATACAAAAAATTGCCTGTCATTGTCCCTGATAGTAGACAGTGTTGGCACTGCTAAAATTCTTGAAATCGAATCAATAGATTCCCATGTAATGTCCTCTTTGTCTGGCCACAAGTAAATATCTTCCGATTTTTTAGGCACTAATTTTGATTTTGTAGACATACAAGGCACTTCATTAGTTCTTTGTATTTTTCTAGAAAGAAACATTTCACATGCATATGAAATTCCCATTCCCCCCCAAAACACATCTTAACCTACTAGAACTTGTACTGAGAATTAATGAATTCAAATTCAATAAAAAAAAATTTCAGACAAATAATTGGAGACCCAATGGGTGGCACAGCTTCGGCAGAACCTGCCTATTTAAGAGTGTTTGAAATATTTTAAAGTATATTGAAACAATTCAAGCACAGAAAAAAATATCATTTTGTGCAAGATCTAACAGCTTTCTTCATAGGCATGTAGATGAAATACACAAATTATTTTGCATATTTACATATGAAGTGTCTCCAAAAGAAATTGCATTCTAAGACACATTTATTTACAAGGGCAAAAGATTTCTTTTCGAACACTTGATATAAATATACTAAAAAAATGAAACCTTCAAATGCCTAGAGAGAACAAGTTCTCATCCAACTAGCTATAGTTTCTTCAAGTGTTTCATAGAAGAAGAAATTATTTGCCATATAAGAAACACAAATAAGAAAGATTGAATTAGGTGATAACCATACTGTATTTTAGGATCTGAGGGGTAAATCGTAGATTTTACTGTCGCAAACTGAGTTTTCCGGCCACCCCAAACTAATTTAATAGTCTCTGGGCAATGCCAGAATAGGACAGAAACACTGATCTCTTTTTATTGGGGCTTGGGCGAGTTTAGATGAATTCTTATTTAGAAATCTGTGCAAGAGTTCATTTTCTCCATTTTATTCACCTGAAAATGTCACATGTGTTAAGAAAATGAAAATTTGTTAAATGTGTAGTGTCCGCAACATTTACTTTATAGATACTTTGTTAAATTTTGAAATGTGAATGATATTGAAATGTTACATTAACTAATCCATTGAATCAATACAATTTTTCGAATGTTAAAATATAGACTGTATGCAACATATATAATTCATTTCAGTACAGCAAAAGACTCATTTGATGTATCTGTTGTTATACATCATTCATAAAATTACTGTAAATAATTACTAAATAGTTAACATTTCATTGCTTTAACATGATAAATAATTACAAAACAAAATGGTATATTGAATTCTAACTCTAATGATATTTTCAAATAAGAAGCAAAGCTAGTTTTGAAAAAGGTGTGGCGGACACTACAGTGCTGCGGACACTACACACTGGCATTTGTACACTGAATTGACATGAAGCGCACATACAAATGCCAGTAGCATGGTGCAATTATTTAGATATAGTCTTTTTTTAGCTCACCTGGCCAAAGGCCATGTGAGCTTTTGCCATCACTCGGCATCCGTTGTCCGTCCGTCGTCCGTCCGTCCGTTAACATTTGTTCAAAAATCTTCTCCTCTGAAACTACTGGGCCAATGCTAACCAAACTTGACCTGAATCATCACCAGGGTATGCACTTTCAAGTTGGTGATTTTTATCTCCGTAGACAAAACAACATGGCTGCTGTTACTAAAAATAGAACATAGGGGTAAATTGCTGTTTTTTGCAAATAACTCAAAAACCATTACAGATACATGTATCAAAATTTTAACCAAGTAAAAATGATCAGCATGATGAGATCTACCCACTGTGCAATTTTGAATGAAATCTGAAAACCCATCTCGGAGTTATGGTCCTTTTTCCGTTAAATTTTCAAAATTTTTGCATTTTCAATTTTTTATTTCAAAAAGTGTAACAGATAAAGGTCAAGTGTAAATTGCAAAAATGTCATACCAAGGTCTACCCACCCTGAAATTTTGAAGAAAATCCATAAACCCTTGTAGGAGTTATTGCCCTTTTTTCACCGAATTTTTTAAATTTTCGTATATTTCATCTTTTATTTCCAAAACTATAGAAGATGAAGGTTAAGTGTAAATTGATGAAATGTTTGCCATGCTGTGGTGACTTCAAAACTGATGTTGAAAATTGTTCCTTGACCGCCATTTTCAAAATGGCCGCCAAAAAAGGCGGGAAAATTCAACATTGTCCGATTTCAATGAAATTTGGTTTCCAAATATATATTGATGTTGCTACTTCAAAACCAGTGTTGCAAATTTTTTGTTGACTGCCATTTTCAAAATGGCCGCCAAAAAGGCGGGAAAATTAAACATTGTCCGATTTCAATGACATTTGGTTTCCAAATTGGTCTTGATGTGGTAACTTCAAAACTGATGTTAAAAATTGTTCATTGACCGCCATTTCAAAAATGGCCGCCAGAAAAGGCGGGAAAATTCAACATTGTCTGATTTCAATGAAATTTGATTTCCAAGTAGATATTGATGTTACGACTTCAAAACTGATGTTGAAAATTGTTTGTTGACTGCCATTTACAAAATGACAGCTCGACTTCAAAACTGGTGTCAAAAGTGGTCCTTAGCAAGAACGTTTTTTGTCAAAAAAGCCCAACAAAGAAATATAGTAAAACATGATCAGACTTTAAAAACAGTTCACGATATTGGAGGTATTTGAGCTACGAAAGTTTGAGAAACTGAAGATCAACTGTATAACTTACAATGTTACCTTGATTGTGGCAACTGAAAGCCAGGTGAGCGATACAGGCTCCTGGGAGCCTCTGGTCTTTTATAATTCTTGCTGTGATATATGGCTCTGTTTCTGAAATATTCAAGTGTTGCGGACACTACAGAAATCTGGGTGAAATTATTTCCCGAAATGAAGAATGGAAAAAATTATCAAAATGGATATGATCAGTGAAGTTTGTTGTTGTTTGTGTATAATACATACAAAAAGTTTTTTTTAACCATACAAGAAAATATTATTACATGAAAAATACTTCAAAAATGCCTGCAATAGAAACTAGAGTTGAGAAATTCAAAAAATTATAACGAAGTATTACAGTAATTCATTTTGTCACCATTTCAGCATTGATTGCCCAATTTTCAATCTGTAAAGTGTTTAGGAAACAAGAGAAAATTGTCTGTTTAATAAGATTAAATTTATTGATACCTTATGCTTCTTTTTAGTGTTATATAGTTCTGAAATATGTCTTTTTTTTTCAAGTGCAACAGTATAACGTAAAATTTCATCAATTTTTATGTTCAAATTTATGATTTTCCGAATGTTTTTTTGCACATAGTAATGTCATATATCATTTTTTTCCAAAAATAAATCAATATTCTACTCAAAATCAATTTCTTTTTGGAAAATTGATGCATTAAAACTCCTGTTGGAATATGTTACAATATCAAGAATGGTCTGTCAGCTTTATTGTGAAAATGGCGATTTGGTATGAAAGAGCCATGATTTGAGATTTTAATATTTCCATTGTAATCAGAATGTAATCATAAAGTAATCATGATTACAGACTATTTTTGAAAGTAATTGATTAAATAAAATTACATGTAATCATATTTATGGCTGATTAATGATTACACTGATTACTTGTAAAAATGTAATCGATTACAGCTGATTAATGATTACAATTACAATTACCCCATCTCTGACTTGGCTTGTGCACCCTGGTTGCATTTAGATTTTATACATTATTTTTGGATGGAAGGACAAAGAGTCATTTCAATTTAAAGATTAATGAAAACCCAAAAAATTTGGCGACAACTTTGAGATTCATTAGTTTGGATAAATTTGGCTGCAGTTTATTTTCTGCCATTGTTTACTTGACTATTTTAGTCAATAACACTCAAGACAAATTTTATAAGTATTCAGTTTAAAGTTACAGAGTTATTGGACTAAGAAATTGTTCTTCATACTTTGAAGCACTTGAATGGCTCTTGATGTGGATTCATTTTATTTCATGGATGTAGGGAAAAATAACAATTTGGTTAAGTAAAGATTTTTACTATTTAAAAAAGTTAATTATTCTAGTATATTTAAATTCTACATGTATATTTGCAGGCTGATGATGGCTGGTTTAGTAGAAAATGTAGAAAGATCAATCATTCAACAAGTGCATTATCTTTCCTGGTGCCTTCATTCTTAAATTTCTCATTCAGTGAAGATGGTGAGTTGTTGATATATTTAATGGTTATATTTTCCAGACCACCTGAATAAGCTATGCCACTTCAGTTGCAGGGTACTATGTGCTAGTCCATCTGTCTTTCGATGGTAAAGTTAACAACATTCTGTCATTAAACTTTGTATGTACAGTCAAACCTGCTCAAACGACCACCTTCACTAAATGACCACCCGCTGTAAACGACCACTTTTATTCCCCCCAACGAATTTTACTATATATTTTAACTGCATTCAACGACCACCCGCAAAACGCGACCAACGACCACCAAAATCTACTCCCAAACGGCCACTTTGACCCTTGTCAGCGACCTGTTAAACTTTTTAGTGCAATGGTTTGCAAGAAATATTGGAAAAATACTGATGTTGTTTTCGTTTTGCAAACCGGAAGTTGAGTTTTAAGTATGGAAAAATATTGTAAAATTATTAGTAATAATTTAATTTTGATTGAAGGTTTGTTGTTTTATAAAGGTTTGAAAATGTTTAGCATTTCTGTGCAGATTAGCAATTTCAATACTGCAATATATTTGACATCTATAAAAAATTTCATGGTGTACATCATGATCAAGTGGTTTATTAGTTGGGACGTAAACAAAATAAAAATAAGACTGTGATAGTTTCCATGCATGTAATTAAACAAAGTTGAGTAAAAAATCGATTTCATTCATCTTTTGAGCTCTTTCAAAATATAAATAAAGTTTCAAACATGGCTAGAGGAGAGTATAAAAGGGATTGAGTAATGTAATTTGAAAAGATGCAGAGGATCTAGGCAAAGGAAAAACTCAAATTCAAAGTATTTTGAAACGAAATTGTGAACTTATGACTGAATATGAAAAACATCTTGATAGTGATAGAAAAAGACAGAGGAAAATCACAGAAAATGAGGACATAATGATATGCCTAAGCGGATCAGGCATTGTATGGGGCGTAATAAAATCAGTTATACTATGAACCTTTATTAAAAGACCACCTGCTGTAAGAGACCTGTCCACTTTTGCACTCTCCCCTGAGTGGTCTCTTAATGCAGGTTTGACTGTAATTTAATTAACACAAAAATTAGGCAAAGTGTTCTCAGAATACATGTATAATATTGTGAAATGAATTGCACACTAACAAACAATGATATTTTCTTCAGATCCTCTGATCCAACTTAGTATAGACAAATCCAGACATATATTGTATGGTAGAACAGAGAGAGGAACAATACAGGTGTTTGATTTAGGACAGGATGGTAAAGGGATTGGTAAAGTGGCATCTGTGGCTCTTAACAATATTGTACACTATGCTTCACATGTAGCCAGGTATGTATCAAAACATCCATACTGTCATAAAAATATTGTACACTATGCTTCACACATAGCTAGGTACATGTATGTATCAAAACATCCATACTGCCATTGTATAGTAGATTGGATATATTTTTGACAAATGTATTTGTGATTTTAGCTCACCTCATCAGAACAGTCATTTCAGCTGCTAATATCACTTCGAATCTGTCAATGTCTGTAGATGGTGGCTAACTTTTTAGCTCAACTGGCTATGCCAGGGTGAGCTTTTGCCATACTTGGCGTCCGTCGTCCGTCCGGCATAAACTTTTCATTCAAAGATCTTCTCCTCTGAAACCACTGGGCCAATTGGAACCAAATTTGGTCACAATAGTCCTTGGGTGGTCCCCTTTAAAAAAGGTATCCGGCAGGTCCGTACCTCATCCAAGATGGCCACCAGCAGGGAACATAGTTTTAACATTGGACCCTATGGAAAAGACATTCAAAGATCTTCTTCTCAGAAACTACCAGTCCAATTATAACCAAACTTAGTCACAATGGTCCTTAGATGGTCCCTTCCAAAAAAGGTATCCGACAGGTCCATACCTAATCCAAGATGGCCGCCAGTGCGGAACATAGTTTTAACATTGTACCCTATGGAAAAGACATTCAAAGATCTTCTTCTCAGAAACTACCAGTCCAATTATAACCAAACTTAGTCACAATGGTCCTTAGATGGTCCCTTCCAAAAAAGGTATTCGGCAGGTCTATACCTAATCCAAGATGGCCGAAAGCGGGGATCAGTTTTAACATTGGACCCTATGGGAAAGACATTCAAAGATCTTCTTCTCAGAAGCTACCCATCCAATTATAACCACACTTAGTTACAATGGTCCTTAGATTGTCCCTTCCAAAAAAGGTATCCGGCAGGTCTGTACCTAATCCAAGATGGCCGCCAGCGGGAACATAGTTTTAACATTGGACCCTATGGAAAAAACATTCAAAGATCTTCTTCTCAGAAACTACCAGTCCAATTATAACCAAACTTAGTCACAATGGTCCTTAGATGGTCCCTTCATAAAAATGGTATCCAACAGGTCCTTACATAATCCAAGATGGCCGCCAGCGGGGAACATAGTTTTAACATTGGACCTTATGGAAAAGACATTAAAAGATCATCTTCTCAGAAACTACCAGTCCAATTATAACTAAACTTAGTCACAATGGTTCTTAGATGGTCCCTTCCAAAAAAGGTATCCAGCAGGTCTGTACCTAATCCAAGATGGCCAAAAGCGGGGATCATAGTTTTAAAATTGGACCCTATGGGAAAGACATTCAAAGATCTTCTCAGAAGCTCAGGCTTTCCGAAAGTTGAAAAATTCTGCCGGTCATTTGGTCCAACAAGCAAGAAAAATTGCCGTACCGAAAGTGAACTTGCTGGACCATTATGATAAAAATCCGGAAAAAAATCTTTTTTTCTCCGTTCCGGTTCTGATGTACAAATACGAAGTCAGCCATTTGCGATTTCGTAGTCAAAATTGGATAAAGCTTGTATTCTAAAGCAAAAATTTAATAAAGAAAGCAAGGAATGTTATACTTTAAAGACCGGTTGAAACATTTTCTATTGACATGCAAATAAACAGAGGCAACAACTAATGGACAGTTGAAATCTCTTGCCGGTCCTCTGGTCCGACAAGGATACTTATTTGCCAGTCCAGACTCAAAAATGCCGATCAGGACCAACGGACTGGCACATTTCAGAAAGCCTGGAAGCTACCCATCCAATTATAACCACACTTAGTTACAATGGTCCTTAGATTGTCCATTCAAAAAAAGGTATCCGGCAGGTCTGTACCTAATCCAAGATGGCCGCCAGCGGGAACATAGTTTTAACATTGGTCCCTATGGAAAAAACATTCAAAGATCTTCTTCTCAGAAACTACCAGTCCAATTATAACCAAACTTAGTAACAATGGCCCTTAGATGGTCCCTTCTAAAAAATGTATCTGTCAGGTCTGTACCTCATCCAAGATGGTCGCCAGCAGGAACATAGTTTTAACATTGGACCCTATGGAATATACATTCAAAGATCATCTTCTCAGAAACTACTAAGTCCAATTAGAACCAAACTTAGCCACAATGGTCCTTAGGTGGTCCCATCCAAAAAATGTATCTGGTAGGTCCATACATCTGGACCATAGTTTTTACATTGGCCCTTTTAAAGTGGTCTGTATGTTTTAATTTCAGCACTATGTATTACTTTAATTATAAGGGGAACCCCTGCCCAAATTTTTTTTGAATGGTGTTCTGTTATGGGTTGTAATGGATGGTGGATCTTTCGGTTGCCATGGAAACCAAACAAGAATACTGTAATTTTAGAAGAAAAAAAGTTCTGTGAATTCATTTTTATTCGTGGGGTACCAATTTTGGTGGTTTTCGTGGGTGTCCCCAAACCACGAATTCAAATACTCAACGAAATGTGATTTTCTTGTGCAAGTTTCAAACACAAATGAATGATCATAGTGCAGAACCTGATCAACGAAGGCCATGAACCTTGCACTTGTACCTGAGCCCAAACTAACTGATATACCCAACAATAAGTAAATATGCATTCTCTTGAACCTTTGATAGCAGCAAAATAAGTTGAGATGCTTTAGTTATTAGCGGTAACTGGCTTCCTGTTTTGTTTATCAATTAGGCTAAAGTGTTGATTTACAGTTAAGAAACCATCTCAATTTAGATTTTATATCATATTTTTAATTAAACTTTTAAGTTTTAATTATGTTCTGCTGAAAAAGACATGT
>MJUU01060953.1:4798-19002 GCA_002080025.1 Modiolus philippinarum
ATCCAGCAGGACTTTGCAAGAATTAAATCTGAACATCCTGAATACTTGCAAATTTACACAGATGGCTCTAAGGATGGAGACAGAGTGGCTTCTGCAGCCGTTTTTGGAGATCGTGCAGCAACTCTCCGATTACCATCCTCTAGTTCCATATTTACTGCTGAAGCTAACGCTATTTATTCGGCACTTAAATTTGTAGCTTTATCGCAATCAAATAAATTCATGATTTGTTCTGATTCGCTTTCTTGTCTATTGGCAATTGAAAGTCGAAAAACAAAACATCCAATTATTTTGAAAATAGCTGATTTCTACAAATCACTTGTAGCATTAGGCAAAGAAGTCATTTATGTTTGGATCCCTAGTCATGTGGGGATCTATGGAAACACAGTTGCTGACCAGGAGGCCAAGGATGCACTAGATGACGAGATGGTGGATTGTCCAGTACCTTACACTGACATGAAGCCTTTAATCGTTAAATACATTTTAAAGTTATGGCAGGCCATATGGGATCTGCAAATAAATAATAAATTGCATGGAATACAGTCAGACGACGGTAAACAAGTCGGTTTCTGTGGTAAAAACCGTAGGGAACAGGTAGTGTTGACCCGATGTCGTATTGGACATACTAGAAAATTCGGGAATGGCCCAAAATCCGATTTTTTCTAAGTCGAGTACTATATTCATGTTATATATGCTTTCGGGGTATTTTTGTCATTCTAAATCGATTGGTGACATTTGTGAGATCGTATCTTTAATATTTCGGATGTATTAAGGGGTTAAAAATTTCGGAAAAGGCCCAAATTTCAATTTTTCCTGAGTCCAATAATATACACATGTTATATATGTTTTCGGGGTAACTTTGACATTCTAAATCGAATGGTGACATGTATAAAGCCCTATCTCTAATATTTAGGGTGTAATGAGGGGTCAAAAATTTGGGGAATGGTCCAAAATGCAAATTTTCCTTAGTCTATTTCTTAAGACATGTTATATATGTTTTCAGAGTAATTTTGACCATCAAAATCGAATGGTGATATTTGTGAGATTGTATCTGTAATAGTGGGGTGCTACAAAGGGTAACAAATTTCGGGAATGATCCAAAATACAAATTTTCCTAAGTCAAGTACTACAGACGTGTTATATATGTTTTCGGGGTAACTTTGACCATCTAAATCGAATGATGACATGTATCAAGTCGTATCTCTTATAGTATGGGTGCTAAGAGGGGTCCAAAATTTGGACGGGGGGGTCAATCAGTGCATTTTACAAAATATACTTTAATAGTTGTGATATATGTATTCGGGGTATCTTTGACCATCTGAAGCTATTGGTGGTATTTGTGAAGTCCTGTATCTTATGGTATGGCTATTAAGGGTCCCCATATTTTGACAGGGGGTTCAATGATAGATCAACCTACCATATGACAAGCTACAACGACTGAAGTTCCCATTCTGCTTCTAACCTTCGAACTGAACAGACGTGTAAAGACGCGAAGCTTTACCTTTACATAACGAAGTTCCAGGAACTAAACAGAGCCAATGAAAACAGCAAGACTCAATAGGATGTCCAGAACTGCGCCCTATTGTATGACTAAGAGAAGTCAACTACTGAGACGATTGAAAACTACAAGATTCAATAAGATGTCCAGAACTGCCCCTTATTGTATTGTATTACTGAGAGAAGTCAATCACTAAGACGAAACTGCGGAATATGCCATCAAACCTTTAGTAGACGAGATAATCTCCAACGACACATGAATACACATACAAACAAGCCCAACAAGTTTCGTTGTGAAGAATGTGGACGGAAATGCAGTAGAAAGGATGTGTTATTACGTCACCAACGTACCAAACATCAAAGCCTAGAAGACGCTCCAGTCAAACAACATGAAAGGTTTTACCATCACATTGAAGATAGAACCCCACGAACCAATAAACAACTTGTTTGAAACAGTACAAATCCCGAACCAAGAAGATGCAGATGAAATCAACATCCACTTGACTGGACTTTAACTCAGAAACAATGTAAAGACTGCACGTGGATCTCCGACCCGTTACAGCGTACCAAACACCAAAGTCTAGAAGACGCTCCAGTTCAACCTAACAACATGAATGGTTTTACCATCACATTGAAGATAGAACCCCACGAACCAATAAACAACTTGTTTGAAACAGTACAAATCCCGAACCAAGAAGATGCAGAAGAAATCAACATCCAGTTGAATTGACTTTAACTCCAGATACAATGTAAAGACTGCACGTGGATCTCCTACCCGTGCCTGTCTCATGACGGAGAAAATAAATCATGAAATTGATAATGACTTTGTTTTTCTTATTTGCCCTCGATTCATATCACTAATGTGATTTAACCCTTTCCGATATAACTTTAGAAAAAGTAACAAAATTCCGAAACCCAACAACAGCAGCATTATCCCAAACCGCCCAGCAGCAGCAGCAATATTCCCACACCACTCAGCAGCAGCAGCAGCAGCAATCACCACGGAAACCAAGCAATCATCACCACTACCACTAAATTCACCAAAAAAGCACGAAAATATCAAGAAAATGTGAAATTGTAACGTAAAAAACAAAATTAAAACAAAAATTTTACAAGAAATAACAATACAACTAGAAATATTATGCAAAAATACACAAAGTCAAACAAAATCTACACCGTTTTTGACTAAAACTTTAAAAGAAATATTACAAAAAAACCTTAGCTGAAACAAAATTCATCTACAAAAAACGTTTAACACAAACAACATGTCATCACAAAAACTCAAATAAAATAGCCGAATTCTACAAATCAATTGTAGCATTAGGCAAAGAAGTCATTTATGTTTGGATCCCTAGTCATGTGGGGATCTATGGAAACACAGTTGCTGACCAGGAAGCCAAGGATGCACTAGATGATGAGATGGCGGATTGTCCAGTACCGTACACTGACATGAAGCCTTTAATCGTTAAATACATTTTAAAGTTATGGCAGGCCAAATGGGATCTGCAAATAAATAATAAACTGCATGGAATACAGTCAGACGTCGGTAAACAAGTCGGTTCCTGTGGTAAAAACCGTAGGGAACAGGTAGTGTTGACCCGATGTCGTATTGGACATACTAGAACAACACATAGTTTTATTCTCAACAGTGATGATCGACCTGAATGTATCCCATGCAATTGTCCTTATACAATTCAACATGTTTTAATTGAATGTGTAGATGTTGCCGATATCAGGCGTGATTTTTATTCTGCTCATTGTCTTAAAGACCTATTTACAAACGTCGCTGGCGACAAAATCGTTCAATTTTTAAAAGCAATCAATTTATTTAGTAAGATTTAAATGGATCAATTTTAAACAAGTTTCTAATTTCTAATATTGTTATTGTTAAACCAAAAATTACTATTATGTTTATAACATTTTACACATCTGTTTTACTTGTATAAAGCTATATGGTTTTATATTAATATTTTATGTATTTATTGAAATTGTTCAATAAACCCAACAGTTCTCGCCACAATATAGCTGAACTATTGCTGAAGTTGGCGTAAAACACCAATCAATCAATCAATCAAAAACTCAAATATAAGAAAACAGATGTGATGAAAGTTTAAAACATATGTAATGAAACTGACAATAGTCATTAAAAATGTTTAAATAAACCAAACGTGTGTGTTAAATTTGAAAAAATTGCAAAACAAAATAAACAAATCTTGAAAAAAATATGTACAAATTAGCAAAACAGAACAAACAAAACATCTTAAAGTATCAACAAATCATATAGAAGTGTTATTTTTAATAAAACATAGAGAGTTGTTATTACAATGATATAGAAACTGGGAAAAAAATGGGAGTCAAATGTGAATATTTGGGAGTTGAAAAATGAATATTTATAAGAAAAAAACTTGCATTTCAGAGGAAATAGGACTTAAACAGTCAGAGGAGGAGTCCATAGAGAGGATATAGGAGTTAAGCAGTCAGAGGAGGAGTCCAAAGAGAGGATACATGAGTTAAGCGTTCAAAGGAGGTGTCCATATACGGGTTGTAGGAGTTTAGAAATAAAAGAAAGAGGGTAAATTATGGGAAATAAAAGTAAAAATAGGATAAACATTTGTAAATTGTGTTGGACGTTGTTGAAAATTGAAAAACATTGTTAGAAAATCAATACATCTAACACATAATGAAAACTCATTAATTCAATTCATAAAATAATTAAAACACTCTTTTTATGATAGCCAGTATAGTTCAATAGAATCATCGATCCGTACACCTGGAAATAATTAACGCAATCGACCGATTGCATCATCTTCTGGAATATTCGATCTATTAAAAGAAACATAACAATAGAGAAATGAACCGACCAATGAAATTGCAGGGAATTCAACCAATCAGATGCGACTTTGTGATAAATCCAGCCAATCACAACACAGGATAACACAAAGCCCGTAACAAAAATAACCTACCAATGAGAACCGCCGTTACAACGCGTCTACCTGTATAAAATCAGACGAAACGAGTAACATTCTCATTCTGCAACTAACAGCCGAATTGAACAGACCTAGCGGAAATAAACAGAACAAAGGTAAGTGAACTTAAAAGAAATTACAATAAAGCTGAATATGAAATTTTGAAATTAAAGTTTGATTGACCAATTAAGTTAATGAAACCAAATAAGTAATCAATAATACAAAATTAAATAGCGCATTATCTTTTTCTCCGGGTATAGATGGCCTTACTGTTGAATTCTACAGAATGTTCTGGGATAAACTTAAAAATTTTTTGATAGAAGTTCTTAATAGGGGTTATGACGAGACACAGCTATCATACTCACAACGTACTAGTATCTTAAGTCTTATATTTAAAAAGGGGGATCCTTTATCTCTAGATAACTACCGGCCAATTTCTCTGTTAAATGTTGATTTGAAATTACTTTTATATGTTTTAGCCCAAAGATTAAAAAAGATATTACCAAATATTATAAATGAAGACCAAACCGGATACGTCCAAAATAGATTTATTGGTTTTAATTTGAGACAAATCCAAGATATTATAGATTATTCTGAAAGGTATAGGATAGAGGGAGCTATTATATTTATAGATTTCACGAAAGCATTTGATTCCTTAGAATGGGATTTTATGTTAACTACAATTAAACATTTTGGGTTTAATGAATCTTTTATAATCTGGGTGAAAACTCTATATACAGATATTCAGACATGTGTCATGAACAATGGGTGGGTATCAGAAATATTTGCAAATAAAAGGGGAATTCGTCAAGGATGTCCTTTATCAGCTTTGTTATTTGTTTTGTCTGTAGAGATTATGGCTCTACGACTAAGAAATAATAAGGATATTAAAGGAATAAATGTAAAAGTAGATGATTAAACTCACAGTATAAAAATATCACAACTTGCAGATGATACGACTATTTTTTGGAACGGTAAAAATGACATAGCTATTGCTATGAATGAGATAGAAATTTTTGGAACTTTTTCGGGTCTGGTATTAAATCGAAATAAGACACAGGGTATGTGGATCGGTAAACTGAAGGCATGTAAAGATAAAGTTGAAGGGATTAATTCGGGTGATAAACTTATTAAAGCTTTAGGAATATATTTCGGTCACGAAAAAGACGAATGCGAAAAATTAAACTGGGAAACACGGATTGGTAAAATGAATAAACTACTGATGTCTTGGAAAAAAAGAAATTTGACCATTCTTGGGAAAATTCTTATTATTAAAACGTTGATTATACCAATTTTTACATTTTTAGCTTGTTCGTTTACAGTTCCTGAATGTTATCTTAAGGAAATCGAAAATAAGTATTTCAAGTTTATATGGGATGATAAACCTGACAAGGTTAAGCGTAATTTGTTGATAAACAAATATGAAAAGGGTGGGCTTCAAATGATAGATATTAAAAGTTATTTTACTTCTTTAAAAGCAACATGGGTACCTAGATTTGTAAGTAAAGATATTTCAAACTGGAAAGTTATTCCACTTAAACTTTAATATAACCGGTAACAATTGGCTTGTTTTCTTTTTAAATCACGATGGGCATAAAGACTTGGAGTACTTAAAATCAATTCCCCGATTTTATAGGGAAGTAGTTAAATGTTGGAACTTAGTGGGAGGAGGGCAGACAAAAAAGCAGCGTACCTTTACTGATATCAGGAAACAAATTATTTGGGGAAATAAATTTATAACTTTTCAAAACAAAAGCATTGTGTTTGAAAATTGGATTAAATCTGGTCTTATACGGATAAATGATATTATAAATGAAAGGGGGGTTATATCTGAGAATTACATTTACGACAAATTAGTTTGTAGAACTAATTGGATCTCAGAATTCAATATTTTAAAGAAATCTATTCCAAAAGAATGGATTAATATTTTAAAATCAGAACAATCAGTTAAGAGCCAAGTTTATTGTAGAAATAATATTTTAATAAGGAAAAATATTTACATTGAGACTGCAAAATTAACAAACAACTTTTTGTATAACACACTTATAGAAGATAAAACAGAATGTTCTATTGGTATTAAAAGATGGTGTAAGTTGTTAAATGTTGAAAATACGCATATTTTGAATGATTTGCATTACTTTATTTTTAAATTCTTAAACGAAAACAAACTTAGAATATTTAGATGGAAACTACTTCAGTTTATAGTTCCAACTAAAAAATTATTATTTCAATGGAAAATAAAAGATAACAACCTTTGTAATTTTTGTCAGAAAGAAGAAGATTATGAACACTTCTTCCTTAAATGTAAATTTTTAGATAGTTTTTGGAGAAATATTTATGTTCTTATTGCTAAAGTTAGTTTGAATTTTGATATTAACCTTAAGCATTTGGTTTTTGGTTATAAAATCTCAGACGAAAATTATTATGTTATTAACTACCTTTTGACAATTATAATGTTCTCTATATATAAATCTTATTATTTATCAGAACAAAAAACCAAATATGTTAATGTATACCAAATTTTCACTAAAGAGTTTAATTTAAGAATCACAAATCAATTAAAAAATAAAATGCCTTTGATGTTAAAAATAAAAGATAGGTTGTAATTTGTTTTTGTAGAATATAAGCATAGTTATATATGAAAAGTTTATAGTATGAAATATTGTAAAATTTTAAAGTGTGTAATATTATTAACTCTAATTAGTAGCTGATTACTTCCCTGGGTTATCAGTGATAATTCACAGGGGACATCAAGAGATACTTGGACCCTTGATGTAAATTGTTTACAAGTATATTTGATGAATAAACATATTTTCTTGTTGTTAAAAAAAAAAAGAAAACTCATTAATTCAATTCATAAAATAATTAAAACACTCTTTTTATGATAGCCAGTATAGTTCAATAGAATCATCGATCCGTACACCTGGAAACGACCGATTGCATCATCTTCTGGAATATTCGATCTATTTAAAGAAACATAACAATAGAGAAATGAACCGACCAATGAAATTGCAGGGAATTCAACCAATCAGATGCCGACTTTGTGATAAATCCAGCCAATCACAACACAGGATAATCGACCAATCACAAAGCCCGTAACAAAAATAACCTACCAATGAGAACCGCCGTTACAACGCGTCTACCTGTATAAAATCGGACGAAACGAGTAACATTCTCATTCTGCAACTAACAGCCGAATTGAACAGACCTAGCGGAAATAAACAGAACAAAGGAAAGTGAACTTAAAAGAAATTACAATAAAGCTGAATATGAAATTTTGAAATTAAAGTTTGATGGACCAATTAAGTTAATGAAACCAAATAAGTAATCAATAATACGGAATTAATCAATAATACAAAATTAAATAGCGCATTATCTTTTACAGATGCATTCATGCGGATATTGTCACCAGTTCTTTAATAAAAAGAAAGAGCTATTGGCCCATTACAAAATGTTAAGCGACCACATGCCCTTTGCCTGTGATCAATGCTCCAAGCGATTTAGGAGAAAAGCTCATCTGAAACAACACAAGAGAAGTCATGAAATTTTCACTTCCAAAGTACGGAATGCCATGCCACTTTTTGCCAACCTACTGCACTAGAGAACCATGCCCAAGATAACAATCAAATAGAAGAAAAATCCACTACCAAGCCCCAAAAACCCGAAGACATGTACGAGTTTAAAATCAAAAGACAAAAAATCGCTCCGCGATTTCGGACCAAACAAACTATGTACGAAGTCCTGTTCAAAGACATCAACGCCAGTAGTTTTCTGGAAATTATCAGAACTTTACATCAGATATTTGACGATATTCTGGAAAAATTAACCAAGTTCAACAAGCCAGAAGACATGATCCAGATAAACATCAATTCTATGAACTTCGCCATAACAATCCCGTTTCTTACAGTGAATCAGTTGAACAGTGAACTGTTATTGAACGAAATTGAACTTGCGTCTAATGACGACTTCGACTTAACAGAAGTGGAAATGGAAGTAACACTCGTAGATATCCTCATCAAAGATACCAATGACCAAAAAATATGAACATAAATACTGATGTCTAAAACATTTGAAAACTGTATTAACATTGTCGGCGTGTGGATCTCCGACTCATTTCTGCCTCAATTACGTAGATAATAAAATGTGTATATCTGTAATTTAGTTTATTTTTATTGCCTTATTGAAAGATAAGTATATAGAAACAGAAACAATGAAGGAAATCATACACATGAACAAAAATGAATAATGACACAGAACGGGATAAAACAATGAATAGCAATAAACAATTTTAAAATAGTTGGGGTAGCGTTTGGACAAAACAAGACAAAAAAATGAAGTTCACAAAATAAAGGGAGATAACTGAGACAAAAGAACAAAAATTAAAGGAATGACAAAACAAAATCTATACCAACGCAAAAGTTTTAATAAGGTTATATGCAAGACTATAGTATAGAAAAGTGTTGAAGATGTTTAATGAGAGACTGGACAAAAGAAACAAATTAGGATGACAAAAACAAAATAAACCACCAATAGAAAATGGAATAATAGGAAGTAATGGATCAACACAAAACAAAGATCGAGACAATAAAAGAAGAAATCTATTATAATAATTCTAAATGAGAACACCAGAAAGAAAAGTACAAAAGCAAACGAAAGTTAAGAGAATAATTGATCAAAAGAAAAAAAAATGAATTAAATGGGTGAAAAAAATACAATGACATAGGTTAGTGCTAGTGTTATGGTATAAAGTATTACTTTCAGACCAGCTCCCAGCGTCCCACTACTCTCACACAGCTACACTACGTTTGTGGTGCTCTACGTTCAGGACGCTGGAAGACAGGTCTGAAAGTATAAGTCATGGACTACTGCACAAATAAAGAGGGCCTATCAAAATGCAAGAACTTCAACCAATCAGAAGCTGCATTTGTGATAAAACCATTCCATAAAAGTACAGGACAATCGACCAATCAGAAAACATCTTTCAAAATGAACTGACCAATCACAGCTATCGATACAAATGAATTTAACTATATAAAGACGCGATTATCCGGCCCTCTCAGTCACAAGACTGCCATTCTGCTGACCAGTTGTCCTTAGAACTGAACTTAGCAGGCAATTAAAGTCTCGCATCAGTTATTTAAGCATCGTACGTGACCGTCTACATTGCATACAGATGGACTGCATTCCCGAAAGCCCGCTTGAGCGATTGAAACCTATGAGAGAAATTTTGATTTACGCTTAAATACGTTTAAAACGTAGTCGTCAAATGTGGTGCAATCCTTAGATCTCGTCCGTGATTATTTCTACTATATTGGTATAGATGACAAATGTCAATGCACGCAGTGTGGTGGTGTATTGGGTGGTTGGAGATCAGGCGATGTGGTACACATGGAACACCATAAACATTTTCCCGATTGTCCCTTCATTCAAGAATGTTTACAAAAACACGGGTTAATAAAATTACCGAGAACTCCTGCAGAAAAACCAGGCATTACTTGCCCAAAATACATAGAGTATGCCAATGAATCAGTGAGGCTAGAATCTTACAACGGATGGCCCGTACAACTGAAAAAACGACCAGCAGACCTTGCAAAAGTTTGACTCTTTTATTTAAACCAAGGTGATAAAGTACAATGTTTTTATTGTGGTGGAATTCGGTATGATTGGGAAGAAAACGACGATCCTTTGGAGGAACACGCGAAATGGTTTCCCCGTTGTGGTTTGATAAACCACGTGTTCCAATATTCAAAACCGAAGACACTTCATTAAATGTCACTTTTGCAACTTTAAACCGATTTTCTTTTTTCTTCCGTAGTGCGACAGTGTTTTACCAGCAGACTAGATTCCTTGAGCTAGCCGGCAGTTTAGCGGCGAGCACTCTTTCACCCTTCTTTCAAAATTACGTTTTGTCTTATGCTTTTTCTGTTCCAAGATAGTGGTCATTGAGTTAGTAGTCTACCTGTATTGGGTTTTATTCGCATGTTTATGATACTATAGGGAAACGGGATAGAGAAAGGGGAGGTTTTGGTACCCATAAACCGGTTTAACCCTACCACTGGCTTTTGCTGGTGCCGGTACCAAGTCCGGCTATCCCGAGTTCCTATCGTTATTCATGTTTATCTCTTGTTTTCATTATTGTTTTTCTGGTGCAGTTTGCTTGTAAATTGTGGCATGTGATTGTAATTCCTGGCCATTATAGGTGTTTGCTGTTTTTCTGTTTTTGTAATTTTCCAATGAACGTACCAATCAAATTGCAGGGAATTGAACCAATCAGATGCCGACTTCGTGATAAAACCAGCCAATCAAATTGCAGGAAAATTGACCAATCAGAGACCCCGCAACTAATATAACCGACCAATCACAGCCATCGATACAAATAAACTTTACTATATTAACTCGCACTCGACAGTCGATGTGTCAGTTCCTCAACCAAATTTTCTACAGGCTATAGGTTCGAAGAAGTCAACAATGTTCGTTTGTGATAAACGTCCTAAGAAGTTTACGGAAAAACGGAGTTTACAACGACACGCAAGAAGCCACTCGGACGAAAAGCAAGAATACAGCTGTGCCGTGTGCGGGAAAAAATTTTGTCGAGTTGACAATAAAAACAGACATGAAGCTTCACATGATTACACATTAAATTGTGACGTCTGTGGCCAGTTTTTCAACGATCAATCCAGTCTGAAACGTCACCGTGCTTTACACGAAAGACCAGGAGCAAAACCTACGAGTCTAATGATGATAATGAACAGATCTAACACATCGCAATCAGGAAATGGTGATGAACCTACTACAAATAAATCAGAATACAGCAAGGAGATTCCAACCATCCAGAATGCGACCAGAGCATCAACCAACCAGAATGATACCACATCAAGCAACCAGAATCAAGCCAAACCAGAAGTCTTCCCAGAAGATCGCGAAACCCGGCAGTTGTACCTAGAAAACTGGTCCAGTATTCGAACCGAACAACATACTGGAAACCTCATACAGGATCGATTCAACTTCTTTTTGGACGACAGCTCTCTGCCCAATATTCCAGATAAAATATGGCAGATCTTTGAGCAACAGACTTCAGCCTACAAGATGAACATGTCCTTTGGATTTATATTGCGAAATATAGAGACAGATGAACTACGATATTTCACCTCCAGCCAGAATAACAGCAGATACTTTGACGCGCCGATGCTTATTAAGGATACAAATGATGTACATGAGCTCATCGATGAAGTAGACCGACAAGATCTTTTGGAATACATAAGACAACAGAGACCAAACACGAAATGGACTATACATCTGCTTACTAATGTTACATTCTACGTCAACAAAATTAGAGCACTACTTATAGCTTAAAAACAAATGGGACGGAGGGAGGGTAATGCGGCCTATCCTATCGGTCACAAGCCTGGATAAACGTAGAGTGACCTCCATGAAACGAGAGAGTAATGACATCCGCCTTAGTGGAAGAATACTTTGGTTTTTAAAATAGTATAAAATTCAAAATAGATTTTAAAAAGGGTTAGGGTAAGGATTAGTTAAATAAAGTGATTATCGATAGACTGAACTAGAACAGATCAACAAATTCGAAAATACCAAATATATTACACAATAAAGCCATATGAAAAGTAAGAAAATAGAAAAAATGAAATGTCTTGGAAAAATACACTTAAAAAAACAAAGCATTGAAAGTAAAAGCAAAGAGAGCACCTCGACAAATACGAACCCATGATATATAATAGGATTTACAAAACACCTCGACATATACGAACCCGTGATGTACAGTATTATTTCAATAGCACCTCGACAAATACGAACCCACAATGTATAGTATTAATACTGCAGCACCTTGACAAATACGAACCCATGATATATAATAGGAATAACAAAGCACCTCGACATATACGAACCCATGATGTATAGTATTAATACAGTAGCACCTCGACAAATTCGAAGTCATAGAAGACACTATTAGAACAATAGCACCTCGACAAATACGAACCAATCAAATATTAGTACATAAGCACTTGAATAGGGGAGACCAAAACTAAAAGCGAGACCATATGTGGCGAGGCCAAAGGTCAACACTGATAGTACATTAGCACCTCGACTGCACCTCGACAGCACCTCGACCAATACGAAGACATTAATATAGTATTACTACAGTAGCACCTCAACAGCACCTCGACGGGCACCTCGACAAATACGACTTGAACTGTCCCCATATACTACTCTTCGTCTCCATTCATTTTCCTTTCCTTGCAATTTTTGATTTTTACCGTGTTTTAATTTAGTTTGTATTTACCAATATTGTGTTCAATGTGAAACATTTAACTTTTTTTTGTTGTCAGACGTTTAAGGCTTTATTAAGTGAAATTGCCGAAACTTACTTTGTCCTTTTTTATTCGATTCAAGCTTTAAGATTAAATTGCTCAGCTGTAAGGTTGAATTGCTGAGTTGTGTAGTTGAATTGCTCTGTAATGAATGAAAAGAAAACGATTTTTATTTTATTTTCCTAAAACCTATTGAATCATCGAGAGTTTTGTATAAAATTTTCACATGAGATAATGTTGGAAATGCATGTTACGAGATTTATCTCTGACTGGCGCCTTTTTATTTGATTCAAAAAGGGGAAATACACTAGTGTGTTGTTTCTCGTGTACCAAGTGTATAAATGTTTAACCCTAAATTAGATATTGTGCATATAAGACATGGAGATTTATCAAGATATACTCCGGGTACCTGAACCGGTTTTTGGGGGCTCCGGCTACAGAGCTGCCAGGTGCGTCCAAGGTTGGGGTAGGGGAATGCCCTGTCAATGTGGAATAGTCTGATCAAAATACGGCAAGCCATACTGTGTGGAAAAACGCCATGCTCGACCCCTTCTATATTTTTTAAAGAATGGCAGACTCGCTTGGGGGTATCTCTAAGGCTAAATTTCTTGTCCCTGCCCATTTTTCTCCTTTTCCAGTGGCCATCAACACTCGTTGCCCCGGTTGTCCCTTCCACTTGGTTTTTTTCTTTTACTTATAGTTTTTAATTAATTAAATTATTCTTGACCTGATATACTAGCTGAAATATTGCTCACCAGAAGTTAAACATAGGATACTCAATCCATTTCACTTGATTCAAATGAATGCTAATGTGAGGTTATTCGTCATTCTCTTAAACACTTGCATAACAAAATTAACTATTTATTATGCAACTTGGTAGTGTTTGTATTTTGATACCACTTGGTCGATTACACTGCTTGTAGACCAGAGGTTGGTGAGGGTATCACCAGACCAGTAGTCGGACTTCTCGGACATGAACATTTTACTTGGCGGTTTATAGACATATATTGATTGTATCAAAATTCTAACTCCTTAAAACTACCGAGGTTTCGTGTATTACACTTAGTGGGTGTCCTTGATGCTTAACATTTTTGACAACGAGTTCTTCTGTCTGACTAAATAAGAAAAAGAAAGGAAATGGGGTAAATGTAAAGGAGACAAAATCCCATCTCCAAGTTAAAAACATCCAAAAACAAAGCATCATGGGGTCACCATTCGGTTTTCAACACAGTGAGGAACTGCACATCATATAACAAACCCTAAATGCCCACAAAAAGTTAACAAGTGACTAAATCAATGGAAACAAACAACATCCACTTATCCAAATATCAAAATGCCGTTGCCACAGATCGTGATTCGGACGCTGGGGGAATCTCATAAGCCTTCTCTTTTATGCAGATGAGCAACAAAGGAG
>MJUU01060954.1:0-60145 GCA_002080025.1 Modiolus philippinarum
TTTTCAGCTCGGCCTTGACAGTCTTTGGATTCTTTACTGAGCGTTCGCTTACCACGTCTTCTTGACGAAATAAACGCAGTACAGTCCTAGTTGTCATAGTCATTTGGATGCACTCGCATGTTGCTGATCAGATACCAGGGTTCGTTGGCGATCTGCACGTCTTTGAAGCGTCGATGGTGCGTTTCCGGTGCTCTGCCAACCGAATCGAAGACTTCCATGGGACTGTCCGCCCGGAAGTGGTACGCCATGCAGTGTGTGCCTCTACGGTCGCAGGTTTCGGAGTTGACGACGAAACTGCGAGGTTAGTCTCGTTCGCATTCAATGAATGGCACATAGGAGTGTACATTCTTGGGAATGACATTTTGTCCTGGTTTTGAAAATCCGACTCGGAGAGTGTACGTGTTTGGCGAAGTGGTGACGAACGATTCGTTTGTCGAAGACGTCTACCTCCAACTTTTATCCGTAGCTCCGAGAAACGAAGAGACGATTGAAATGGTCTTCGGGAGATCGCTGTAACGCATGGCGAGGGGAGTCGACTTGGACGTGTCGGAAATTACTCTACGAGACGATCTTCTATGGGTGTGCTCCCCTCACCAAGGCTATCACCAATACTACAACCACATATCACCACCACATATGATAGAATGCAATTTCTAGTTTCTATTCCCGTTAATCATGATACTCACTGGCTCGACCTCTTGTGGCAAGACGTATTTTGTAAAGAAATGCTACGAAGAGCCCTTGCGACGCGTAACTCAGTCCCGGAGAGGATCATCTGCCTGTACAAGCGTTGGCAATCCCACTATAAAAAGATCAAAGCGAGGTGGTTTCCAGAGTGGATTTGCTGAATCTAGACACAAACTACTGCTTCAATGTGCGGATAAAGAACGTACTTGTGTTGGACGACCTAATGTCACCTCGACCAGAGATCCCCGCATCAACGACATCTTCACGGAAGATCGCATGATCAGAACCTGTCAGTGGTGGCCGTGAATCTGAATCTTTATTTCGGAAAGGATCCAACCCAGAGGAGAAACTGCTACTTCCTCATCCTATTCGACAATCCCATCGATCGCCAACCCGTCCCCACACTGGGAAGACAGATGTATCCGAAGGACAGACAATTATAAGTGCTAAGTTTCAAAGAGGTCACGAAGGCCGGTACATCCGAACACTCCAGATTACGAAGTGGCATCTTGGGCGGAAGCGAAGGCGACGGAAGCTAGGCAACGGATGAATGCGACGATTCCATTATAGAATTGGCGACGGTGTCTTTTGCGAAGGAAGTTCCGGTAAAAGTGTAGAGCAGACCACGGAGTTAAACATCTAGGACAAACTGCGCAGTTTCGTATCAGCAATATGCGAGTGTAACCCGAGGATGGCGATAGCTGCGGACTGTGGTGCAAGCATTTCTTCAGGTGAGATAATTATTGAAACTTCACCGCGAAAAACATGGTGAACGAACTTTTAGCAAGGAATCAAACAAATACCGTCGAGACCAAGCTTGAAAAAATTACATGTAAATTTGTTACAATAGATAATGAATTTTTGACAATAAAAATATGTCATTGTACGACGCCGAAATACATATGTTGATGAATCTGTGGAATAAAAATGTTAAGCATGTCATTATTGTCCGTGTACGGATTTTTTTGTGACAATACAAAAATTGGAAAATGTAGAACACATCCTTGTTTCTTTCTGTTTCCAGTTCTACGCTACCTCCCTCGTTAATGCCCAGAGTTGTCTCTTTAGCAAATAAAACATATTTTCACGTTTATTTGTTGTCAACTGATACTCTACCGTTCTTCATATCACTTATATCCATTCCTAATTTCCCGTTTTCAAAATATGGTCCTATGATACCTTACCCCGTTTCTGAATATGGTCATTCAGGTTAATACTGATTTCCGAAAGAAAATAATTCGTTTACCATATTTTGGGTATTTTATATATATGGTCACGTGATGTCCAATCCCATTTAAAATGTAGTCATGTTGTTCTCAATCCACTACCGGGCATACGATTTGCGTGCGTCGACGTTATATACGGGCAGGCTTTTACCTTATTATGGTGAGCCACAGCACCACGGGTTCTTGGAATGCATAAAAGATCATCACTAGTACTCATTTTTGTGTTGCCTGAAAGGTTTTTTTTTTCATGACGAACAAAGTTTTTTTAAATAACAATGAAACGTAGTAGCAATGCAACAAAAAGGTAGCGTCGAAATTCATTATTTGGGATTGCTACCATTTTGTTGATCAGCTAGGAAGTTAAAATGCAAAACTACAATTTTTCTTCGAATTATTGATGATGATAATATATCAAGAATAAAAAAAAAAATACGAAAAAAATTAAACAAGAAAATACTTTTGATAGAAAGAACGCTCTCTGATCCCAATCAATACACTGTTTCACTTCCAGAAAAAAAGTGTCTCGGTCTGGGAACCATACACTGTATGGTGCACCCTTTACACTTGGTATCATTAAGTCGCCCAAGCAAAGTTTGGGGACTTGTTGTGTTTGCACCGTTTCTTAATAAATCGACCAAACAAAGTTTGGCGAATTGTTATTTTTGCACCGTTTCTTTTTATTATTATTTTTCCGCTTCTTCGTGTCATCATCTTGTCCACCGAAATTCTCAGAGACCCCTTCCCAATCATAACCAGACTTTACAGGCTAGTAGACCCTCAAACCAAGATGTGCATTCGGTAGTTGAAATTTTCAAAAGGACCGCTGTCTTTGGTCACTTTGAAATTTGCCCTCAAACATTGTATAATTGGATTAACTCGGAAACCACAAAAGATTGCTGATAGAATTTAAAGACAAAAATGTTTATTAGGTCATGGCGGACCTTTGTTACATTTGGACCGAAACTCTATGCGGAATCGTTCATGAGTTATGCCCCTTAAAAGTTTTGTCATATCTTTAAGCATGTTTTTCTCAAAAACGGTAAGAGTTGGAAACCTGTAATCTTTTCCATTCAACTAATGTGATATGTGTTACATCTAAAATTACCAAGGTCAATTGTCATTTGTCACTTTGAACTTTGATTTGGTACCTTTGTATTGGATTGTCTCGGACACCGTAACAGATATCTTATAAAGTGTAATTGCGAAAATGTGTGTCTTGTTTAAATCCTTAGATCCACATTTTTTACATTTAGTCCAATATTATTGGACTAACCGTTTTTGGCCTATGGACCAAAAACCTATTTTTGATATATCTGTTATTTCATATTAAAGTGTCAATACATGTACATAATAAGCTTAAAATGTTGATCAATTATGAAAACATTTTGACGCAACTTCCGGGAAAAACCTATAAAATTTTGATATGATTACACACAATGCCTTACTGTTTAATATAAAAACAGAAATGATTTTTCTGATGCAATCACAAAGTGTATAAAGGTAAAGTTAGTGATAGCACTGGTAGACATAACCACAATGAGCCTCGAAGACCCCAATTTTTAAATCAGGAAATTTTGTTCTTTCAAAGAACATTAAAGAACGTATTCTGGTTTTGGCGACTTCTGTGTTTACATGCAAACACATTATCACTTATTATTAATATTATTTTTCCGCCTCTTTAAATCGTTTTGTCCAACCAAATTCTCAGAGATCATTTGCCCAATCATAATCAAACTTCACAGGAAGGTAGATCACCACGCAAAGATGTGAACTTTGGTGTTGAAATTTTCAAAGTGACCACCATCATTGGTCACTTTGAACTTTGATCCTTAATCTTTATATCTGATTAAGTCGGAAATTGTAAAAGATGGCTAATTAAATGTAATGACAACTAGAGCTGTCGGCAAAGCCAGACTAATACCCCCGCAACTGCATTTGAGTACCAAGGCATGTCATTTTGAAGTTTGACCTTCAGCCACATGGTAATTGGAAAGTAAATTCAAGGAATAAAGCCTATCAGGACTGAAGTTACAGGTTTTATTCCAATCAGTTCATACTTGGTACTTCATTTTAAGGGTAATACATTTAATAATATATTATTCGGTGGATACAAAGATAATTTAACCAAGCTTTCAACACAAAATGAAGAAGGATTTACTATTATTAAGGTCAAAGATCAAAATCAAGATCACAGTGACCTAAATTTAGTAGGTGACACATCACCTTCCCATGATGCATTCACACACCAAGTTTGAGAATCCTAGGTGCTACGGTACAAACGTTCTGCTCCGGACACGAAATACACATGGTTTTACTATCATAAAGGTCAAAGGTAAAAGTCATGGTCACAGTGACCTAAATTTGGTACGTGACACATTGTCTTCCCATGATGCATCCACACACCAAGTTTGATAATCCTAGGTGCTACGGTACAAAAGTTCTGCTCCAGACCCGAAATGCACATGGTTTTACTATCATAAAGGTCAAAGTCAAGGTCACAGTGACCTAAATTTGGTACGTGATACATCGTCTTCCCATGATGCATCCACACACCAAGTTTGATAATCTTAGGTGCTACGGTACAAAAGTTCTGCTCCGGACACGAAATGCACATGGTTTTACTATCATAAAGGTCAAATGTCAATGTCAAGGTCACCGTGACCTAAATTTGGTACGCGACACATCGTCTTCCCATGATGCATCCACATACCAAGTTTGATAATCCTAGGTGCTACGGTACAAAAGTTCTGCTCCGGACACGAAATGCACATGGTTTTACTATCATAAAGGTCAAAGGTCAAAGTCAAGGTCACAGTGACCTAAATTTGGTACGCGAAACATCGTCTTTCCATGATGCATCCACACACCAAGTTAGATAATCCTATATGCTACGGTACAAAAGTTCTGCTCCGGACTCGAAATGCACATGGTTTTAGTATCATAAAGGTCAAAGGTCAAAGTATAGGTCACAATGACCTAAATTTGGTACGCGACACATCGTCTTCCCATGATGCATCCACACACCAAATTTGATAATCCTAGGTGCTATGGTACAAAAGTTCTGCTCCGGACACGAAATGCACATGGTTTTACTATCATAAAGGTCCAAGGTCAAAGTCAAGGTCACAGTGACCTAAATTTGGAACGCGACACATCGTCTCCCCATGATGCATCCACACACCAAGTTTGATAATCCTAGGTGCTACGGTACAACAGTTCTGCTCCATACACGAAAGGGGACGGACGGACAGACATGGTGATTCCTATATACTATATAAAATGTTTTAGGGCATGATGGACCTTTGATACATTTGGACCAACCGTTCATGAGTTTTGCCCCTTGACAGTTTTGTTACATCTTTAATTATATCTTCCTCGAAAACAAAAAGAGATAGAAAAATGGAACTTTTCCCATTAAACTTAGATGATGTATGTTACATTAAATGCCAAGGTCAAAGGTCATTGGTCACTTTGAATTTGGCCCTGGTCTTTGTTGTTGTATTATCTCAGAAACCATGACAGATAGCTGATAAAATGTAAGGCGGAATTGTGTGTCTTTTTAAGATCTACATTTGTTACATTTGGTCCGAAATTATTGCACCGACCGTTTAGGGCCTATGGACCAAAGTCTAATATTTTAATAACTTATTTTGGGGGTTAGTTTTTGCTTAAATGCTCAAATATTATTCAAGATTCAATAAGACATTCAATACAACAACAACAAAAAAAATGCCAAGGAAGGCGAGACTTTCAAAATGAGGTCGAAGTCAAGGTTCAAGGTCACAACCAAAAATTCTTATTTCATATCTGTACATATTAAGCTTAGAATGTTGATCAATGATAATAACATTATGACGCAACTTCCGGGAAAGACTTATTAATTGTTCGTCAAACATTAGAAATGCTAGTTTCTAAAAAATAGGTGGTCCAAACTTAATGACAATTGTATTTTTTCAATGCAACTTAAAATTTTGAAGTAATTACACAACACAGAGAAAAGCATTATATTTCAAGGTATAAAAATAGAAATGACCTTTCTTATGCAACCGTGTATACAGGTAGTTCAAAGTTAATGCTAGCATTGATGGACAGAAAAATTATAAGGTTAAGTCCCCGATTTTACATTGAGGAATCAATATTCTTTCATAGAAGCTTAAAGAAAGGATTGTGGTTTGGGCGACTTCTGTGTTTGATTATCACTCGTTATCATTGTTATTGTATACTGTCCCTTTCAACAAACACCATGTATTGTATTTTGAACCCCATAAATTATTGAACCCCTAGATGTATGAAGTAAATTTTGTAAAAATGAATTTTATATGATACAACTGCACTTTTTAATGGGTTCCAAATTCTATGACAGGTTCTTCAAAATAACATGACCGACAAAACTTTTTAATGGCGTTCAAAATTCAGTGAAAAAGTTCAGAATACCATTGAAGGAAAAAGACATCAAATACATTTATCAAAGAGTAATGTACTGTTTTTCCTGTACGTCTTTTCCCTAAATCTTTTGAACTTTATATTTACAGTTCTGCTAACGTTGCATTATAATGCAAGATATTTTGAGTTACTTAATTTGCAATCATTCTATTTTATCTTTTTAGCTCACCTGGCTATGCGGCGGTGAGCTTTTGCCATCACTTGGCGTCCGTCGTCTGTCTGTCCGTCCGTCCGTCCGTCGTAAACTTTTTTTTCAAAAATCTTCTCCTCTGAAACCACTGGGCCAATTTAATCCAAACTTAGCCTAGGTCATCACCAAGGTATGTAGTTTAAGAAATGTGTTCGGTTTGTCCGAGGACCAAACAAAATTGCCGCTGTTACTAAAAATAGATCATAGGGGTAAATTGCTGTTTTTTGGCAAATAACTTCAAAACCGTTGCAGATATCAAAAATCTGACATAGGGTAAAATGAGAATGCCGAGATCTATCTGCCCTGCAATTTTGAAGGAAATCGGGAAATCCGTCTCAGAGTTACAGCCTTTTTCCGTAAAATTTACAAAATTTATGCATTTTTATTTCTTATTTCAAAAACTGTAACAGATAGAGGTACAGTGTAATTCGAAAGAATGTTCAGCATATCAAGATCTACATGCTCTGAAATTTTGAAGAAAATCCAAATGCTTGTGTAGAAGTCATTGACTGTTTTTCACCCATTTTTTTTTAATTTTCAATGCCTAATGGTTATCGGTTATTTCCATTTAATTTCTGCTTTCAAATCTTCTTTGGTTTACTTTTCTCTCTTGAGTTTTAGAGAAATTCCCTGCTATTACTTTATTAAAAACTATTATTTGTTACATAATCAAGAGCAAAAAGGTGTTTTTGTACAAATTTTTACAATTTTTTGCAAAAATACTTCTATAATCCTTACTTATTTCACATCTTTATAATTTTTGTATATATTTGTGTATTTTGTCCTACAGTTGTTAAATTTAGTTTTCCAGGTAGTTATCATTTTCCAGTAAATTGTATGTAGCATTTTGGCATTTGTCTTAATTAATGACTTGGCTATGCCATGGTGAGGTTTTGCCATCACTGTGTCTTGGTCTGTTCATTGGAAAACTTTCATGCAAACATATTCTTCTCAGAAACCGCTGATCACAATAGTCCTTAGGTTGTCCCCTTTAAAAAATATGTCCCGCAAGTCATCACGCAATCCAAGATGGCCGCAAGTTGGATCTTGTCGAAAAATGGATCCTTTATTCAAAGATCTTCTCCTCTGAAACTACTTGGCCAATTGGAACCAATCTTGGTCAAAATGGTCCTTAGGTGGCCCCTTTTACAAAAATGTCTGGCAAGTCCGAATCATATCCAAGATGGCCGCCAGCCTGGAACCTATTGGTAAGCATTCAAAGATCTTCTCTGAAACCACTGCTGCAATTGGAACCAAACTTGGTCGCAATAGTCCTTGGGTGGTCCCTTTTAAAAATTGTGTCCGGCAAGTCTGCACTTCATCCAAGATGGCCACCAGCGGGGAACCTTGTCGAAAATTGGACAATGTTGCAAAAATCTTCTCCTCTGAAAATAAGTACCAATTGGAACTAAAGTAAGGCACAATAATCCTTAAATGGTCTTCTTCAAGAAAGGTGACAGTCGGTCTACGCCCCATCGAAAATTGCTGCCAATGGGGAACATAGTTTAATTTTGGATCATATAACATCAATGTCTATCAACAAAATTGAAAATGAGACCCTTAAACGTAGGATTATTTTGACTTTTGTGTCAGCCATGGCCCAGGTGAGAAAAACAGGCTCTTGAGAGCCTCTTGTTTTGTTATTTCATACTATTTTTATTTGTATTTCTATGATTTTTTTCAGTTGCCATCACATCATGCTTGACTTCCCATGTTAATGTAGACCGAGGATACACAATTTTGTTCCCTGGGGTCAAAACATCATATGGAATGAGTACAAATGCTACAGATACATTCACACGGACGGGAAAGTTTACGTGTGAAATTCCAGGACTATACATGGTAACAGCGAGTATCCTATCTTATTCTTCAAATGCTTTTTTCCGTATATTCAAGGGGACAACGTTTTTACGATATGTCCAAATATCACCAAGCAGTTCGAGCGGAAGTGACGTTTCATATCACACCGGAACAGGATCTGTTGTAGTTTTGCTGGATACTCATGATTTTGTGTATGTAGAAGCATATAATAAAATGAACGTCTATGGTAACAACTATTCCTGTATCAATGTTGTCAAGATAAATTGAGAAAGATGAAATCAGCTATTTTTGGCTATTTAATCTAAAGCGATTGCGTAATAAGTTTGTATAAGTTGGACTTTTAGAAATCTGCAAATTTATATGAATTGATGTGTAACCGGTGAGCATGATTGGCCATGGTCACGTCCGGGGATCAACTCGTAAGTAAACGAGTCGTGAAACCGAGTGATACTTACAAAAAGTATTTGTAGAGGCTTTGTTTTTACTCCGTATCTAACTTCGTTGTTTATTTAAAAGAAATATATTACAATTGATTTTGATACTTTTTTTCATTTCATGTTCTATTTACTTAACACATTTAGATATTTATAACAATTTTTTGCTTATATTTATGTATGTTTTATATTCACGCCACCTTGACAATTTTTGCTTAATCAAATTTGGATTTATTAATGAATATTTTTTTCTCAAAATTAACATTTCAGTCGATTTATTTAAATCTGTCTTCTTCAAGGTAGGTAAACCATACTGTTTTTATGTAAACTGAAATGCAATGGCGTGACTGGGGAACATCGCTGGTCCAACACTTATTACACCGACACTCATTAGTCCCACACTTTTTTGTCCGACGCAAAATTTGCGTTGAATATGGCAATGTTTCATGAACTCTATAATGATTTGCAATTTTATAACCTACTTGTCGGCTTAAACTCGATATTTTGTCCGAAATTGACGAAAATGGGAATTTTCAACCTTTCAGATTTGTTCAAAATTCACTGTTAAATCGTTTTATATTACTTTGAAATATGGAGCTATACGTAGAAAGAGTGTTAAAACGTTTCAGACAAATTGGTTTTAACCCCTTCTTGTAAATAAAACTATTAAATTTTATTATGCTTCAAAAGTTACAGATTCACTGTGTAAACGGTGTCCTCTATAAAATGTGCCTTCGTGTTTTTTGTTAGAAATTAAGAATGCACAGTACACCGTATAATCTTAGAAATTAACATACAAAGTAATGGAGATTTATTTACTGTATTCACTGTGTGAATACAGTAAATAAATCTCCATTACTTTGTATGTTAATTTCTAAGACAATGAACACTCATAGTGTGAATACAGTAAATAAATCTCCATCACTTTGTATGTTAATTTCTAAGACAATGAACACTCATAGTAATTTTCCCGTAATTATACGGGAACTTTTATATCTCATTCAGTAAAATATAAATGTAGGTCTATTTTTAGGCACCGTCAAAACATAGGGTCATGCGGCATTTTTTAGCCATTTCCGTGACTTGAAAACGGATATAGCAATTTCGCACTGAATTTCTTACTTTGACCCCCCTTTTCTTAAAACTCGCTATGAAAAAATGTAGAATGTTGTCAGCTTACTTCTTTCACTTTTTAAACATCACCTATGAACTAGCTTTTAAAAAATATTTATTTCAAATAATATCCTCCAATCATCTCATTATAATTTTACAATACTGAAAGCTCTCCCCAAAAGGGGCGTTGCTCAATGATGTCATGTTTATTTACTGAATTCACACCTACATAGTGACGTTAATCAATTTTTATGTTAACCAATGCCACAAAATAACCTAACAGCTCTTAGTTGAAATAAAGAAACTATTCACAATACTGACCATTATGTTACATTTTCAAATGTACATCTTGAATTCGACAACAATTCCAACCTCATAACGCGAATTTATGACAAAAAAAAGCGATTTCAATTTTGATATTGTAAACTTTGAACATCAATTATCCCTCTTTCCAAGCCTACGGAGAATGCATTTATCAATTAATCCGATATACTACAGAGCATATCGTCACTATCAAGAACTTTTTACAACGACACAAAAGTTTGATTCAGAAGCTTTTATACTAGCTAGTCTTTCGACTGATAGTGTTGCCCAGGAAATTAATTTCACGATATTCAGATTTGATTGATTAATATTCTATTGCAATTTCTCCTTTTATTGAAGATGGGTATTTTTAAATAACAGTAGTTACATGCAGTTGTCTATGGACACATGAGTATGGCTTGTACACTGAACGTCAAAGTCATGTTACCTGTGTGAAGATTTGGTTGTGGCTTGCTAGCACTATTTATGATGCTATAGGTTGTTGATGAATTTGTGCTTGAGGATGCTGCATTTTTGTATGGTATGCACCTGAATGTTATTTTTCAATACATTCATAAGATATTTTGTCTGCTGGAATCAATTTGGCGTTTGTTTATTTGACTAAGTTATTGACCGCTCGGATGAGAAATGTTAGTTGATAGATCCAGCATTTACTAAACTTGTGACAGCAAACAGAAATAAATCCATCTCGAAAGAAACTTTACCAGACATGATCAACATGCCTTCATTGACGGTATGTGTTCAACTTTTATACCTGTTATCCAAATTTTGAAGAGGAGAAAAGGAAAAAAGGTAATTGTCTTCCGATTCAAAACGCATAACGTAACAGTGTTATCTGTAAAATTAGATACAAGTGAATTAGAATTGGCACAAAGGAAAACATAATATATTAGTGCATTTTCAAACTTCAAGTCTAACTAACTTTGCGTCAGAGATTCAATCGTAATTTAAAGTGCACATAAGTATTTTAGAATTTCATGATGTGTATCTGTTACATTATAGAATATGACCGGGAGGAACTGTTTGAAAATTCCTGGATTCAATTTTGTATTTTTGCGAAGTCTTTTTCTTCGTTGCCAAATGATGTGACGTTTCACCTGACAATATCACTCAGAGGAGGAAGTTTTTAGTAAGTTTCAAATTTACCATTGGTAACTAGACAAAATATATCGTCATCGATTACAGCGGAGATTCGGTGACATTGAAGTTCTGAAATTTGCAGAATGAAACTTCGAAATATTAAACGTTCAAGATTAACTACATTCAAACTTTTGTTTGTCGAGTTGAAGCTTACGTAATAAAGTCGTTTTCTAGACATTTCGAATGAGTTATTGTTGAAGGTTACAAATGGATATTCTTTTCATGGATATACAGACATAGATATTTACTTCTCCATCGTGCTCCGTTGACAAGTTGATACATGAATTTGTATGGCAAGAAGATTGAAATCAAACTCTTAACAAACAGACAACTTACCAGCAGCAGAAGCTAGTTAAGATTTTAGAAATATATTCGTTCCAACAAGAAGCCTGTGACAAATAGCAACAACTAGTGTGGGGTACCAGTTATTCATCAAGTGCCCTTTGTAAAATAAAAAAAAAACATATTCGAAGGACATGTCAGAAAAGTCTACCATTGGAAAGAAGAAATCTGATACTCAAGCTAATAAAACTCATGTTTATGAATATGACAATAGTATAGCGGGACCTTTCCAATATTATCATTGAGGTGTGTTGCTATGTTTCTTGTGTAATTTCATCATTATTTTATTATTATTTTATAAAGTTATTATTCTTTTTTAGTCCTTTTCCTGCGGTTTTTATTTTTATTTTCCCGATTTTCACCTTTTTTCAAATTTAGATGGAACACGACGTGTTCCGACTAGAAGTGTTGCGACCGACCGTCAAATGATAGAACATGACGGACTTTGTTTATACCTGATGTATTACAACAACCAACCATAACTCCGTAGACTATGATTCGAAGTTTCCATGGCAGCAATTATTCGCAAAACTTGAGCTGTTTTCAGCACATGTGTCTTGACGTGTTTTCCATTTGATATCTTTTACCGTTTTACGATTATTTCCGTTTCAATTCTAACAGTTATTCTTTTCCTGTCCCCATATATTTTTTTATTATTTTCCTATATTTCCCTATTTCATATTCAAATTACTTTTTCGACCCATTTCGGGTATTTCTAGTGTTCCTGCAATTTTTCGGTTTCAATGGCCACGTCGCTATTTTCAATTTTTGAAGACTGGAAATTTGATTCTACACATAATAGAGAAGCTTCACGTCAAAATTCATCACATTTTGACATTTCTATTTTTTGTCTCCATTGCAACGGAGGCCTTTTAAAAATTTCAAAGACTAGAAATTGATTCTACACATTCAAAGTTTCCGCCAAATTTCATTCCATTTGAAGCATTTGAAAATTTTAGACGTCACCATGATCAAACCATTGTATAGCAACAATGGGATACACATCTTCGATTTCAAGCTTGGATTTCAGTGCGAATGGCTGTGCTTTTTTGTGTCTTGAAGAAATTTGAAGTGATTTTATTGTCAGATTCTTTACAGATTATATCATATTTAGGAAGGGCGATTTGCGAAAAAATAACAGTCGTTATATTTCCCAAGCCCAGCAGGAAAATTGCATTTCGAGACTGGTATTTTTCGCCAATCCTTCCGATCAAACATGATATATCTGTTTAATCTAACCGAATGACTTTATGCAAAACGCGTAGGTGTGTCGCTTTTTATATTTCATACAAGTGTCTCAATAAAGGGTAGAAAATTTCTAATTTTTTTTAAACAAATACCTGGGTAGAGGACCAAAAGGAACATTTTGTAGGCAAAAGTCCAGCAGCTTCAAAACTTGTTCGAAATGTTATGGATTTGTCAAAAATACACTTGTAGTATACCAATCAAATTGCAGCATTCTATCATTAGGTAGAATTAAGACGGAAATATTTCAGCGTTTTACAAAATTGGAAGATTTTTACAAGAAATTTATATCGGTAAGTAAGAAAGAATTGTATTGAAAACTTTTTTTGTGAAGAAAAAACTTATTATCACATTGGTAAGTAAGAAAACATTTTTAATCAAATATGTTTGGTATGCTTTTTTTTTAAAGTTACTTTTACGGTCTTCCAAACGTTTAGATTTTGTCTGCACTGAAGAGACATAAGTTGTCGAAATGCGCATATGCAGAAAATAAATTCACAGTAACTTCGGTATTTAGTTATTATTATATATTATAAATTATACTTGGTAAATCGAGGCTGTTGAAACGATTGAATTCTTTAAAAGCGTAAGCTCTTAACGTTACGGAGATGTCGGTCCTCTAAAATTAACTAAAATTTATCATGGCGAGACGAAGATGAGTTCTCTCTTAATACCAATGAAAGAGTGTGGGTATTAATTTGGATGTGAGGTATTAGCGACTGTAACCGACTCTTTTTGAATGAAGAAGCTTAAGGGGACAACGTCTTGTATTATTGTTACATAGTAGCTTCTGCGAAGCTTTTGAGGGGAGGTCCTGAAGAGTGGCCCCGTTGCGAAAGGCGAGAACGTTTGTCAATGTAGATGTTCGCAATTGTCTGAACAACCGATTTAAGCTTACTGACCGAGTTTAACTAAGAGCACTTCATAGAATTTCATTTAAATGTCCACACTGTAAAAATTTATACTCAAAATAAATATGGGAGGGTAAAGATTTGCTTCAAAAGGCATAATTATTTTGTGCAAAGTCTTTTAAACATAAGTAGTATAAATTGGATGTAGCGATGCGTAGGCGAGATTTTTTTATTTAAAATTAAGCAATACATTTGTAGTAATAAACCAGTGGAAGGGAGTGGAACAAAACACCAACATGTGTGGGATGGGAAATGTTTTTAAGCATTTTTAGGCCTTGTTAAGTGTTGATTTGAACATAAGTACCAAACAGCGAAGAGTTTTTACACAGCGAATTAAGTATTAATTTGAAGTATTATACTTTATCTTATATTACCTTATCTATGAAAACTTTTCATAACTAAAAAGGGTATGAATTTGGATATGAGGCATCGGCTACTGGGACCGACTGCGTGCATCTTCTCGACTGTATGAGATTAGGGGAGACTAATATCTCGTATGGATGTCACCCAGTAGCTTCTCCCTAGCGTTTGAGCGGAGGTCTTGAAGAGCGGCTCCGTTGTGGAAGACGAGAATGGTTAGCATAGAGACGTATATAGATATCTTTAACATTAAATGCATCAAGTGTTTTTCTTTTTTTTGGGGGGGGGGTCTTTTTTCTTTTTGTTTTTTCTTTTTTCTTTTTCTCCTTCAAAATCAAAATAAGGCATACACTGGAAATATTATTTCCTTCATCTTGAAACAGTTTAACTTGAACATATCAATTTGTAGTGAAATCGTGCTGTAACGGTTTGATAGGCGTTTGTTTTCCATCTGCGTTCAGAGCTAAAGTTTTTCTCGACATTTTTGAAATCAAATGGATTTTTTATGACAATCCTTTTTTAGACATCACTTTCCATGCATTCCATGACTAATCGTGTGTGAAGCTGTCCCATTAAATTTGTTACCCATTGGTTACCCAAGCCATGCAAAAATATTTTACGTCTGGGAAATGTCCGTCTGCACTTAATGTAATGTATATGTGTCTTGGGGCCTCTTTAGAACTACTGACGGCAAAGTGATCAACCCACTTGGTAAAATCAATGCAGGTGCATTGCATTAACTGTCCTCCACAAAAAGCGCCTGTGTGGGTTTCTGCACCTTAAGCCCACAACAGGTTTCCAAAGTTGAATGTCAAAACGTCGGCAATGACCACTTTGAGACTTTTTCTAGAATTCCAGACAGCAAAGTTCTTGACCACTTGTGGTTTAAATGGAAGTCAGTACCACTTTCTTCTTCCAACTAAAGTGCCCAGGTGGGTTTCTGCAACTTAAGCCCACAACAGGGGTCCAAAGTTCGACTTTTGTTGATTTTTCCAAAAAGGGGGTGTATGTTGAGGCCTCTGTAGAACTCCTAACGGCAAAGTTTTGAACCCGCTTGGTAAAATCAAAGCAGATGCCCTGCCCAACCTCCACCATAAGAGACTAGGTGGGTTTCTGCACCTTGAGCCCACAGCAGGTTTCCAAATTTGAATGTCAAAACGTCGGAAATGACCACTTTGAGACTTTCTGTAGAATTCCAGACGGCAAAGTTCTTGACCACTTGTGGTTGAAATGGAAGCTAGTACCACTGTCTTCTTCCAACTAAAGTGCCCAGGTGGGTTTCTGCACCTTAAGCCCACATCAGGGGTCCAAAGTTCGACTTTTGTTGATTTTTCCAAAAAGGGGGTTGTATGTTGAGGCCTCTGTAGAACTCCTGACGGCAAAGTTTTCAACCCGCTTGGTAAAATCAAAGCAGATGCCCTCCCCGACCTCCACCATAAGCACCTGGGTGGGTTTCTGTACCTTGAGCCCACAGCAGGTTTCCAAAGTTGAATGTCAAAACGTCGGAAATGACCACTTTGAGACTTTCTGCAGAATTCCACACGGCAAAGTTCTTGCGGTTTAAATTGTGGTTTAGATGGAAGCTAGTACCCCTGTCTTCTACCAACTAAAGTGCCCAGGTGGGTTTCTGCATCTTAAGCCCACAGCAGGGGTGCAAAGTTCGACTTTTGTTGATTTTTCTCAAAAGGGGAGTGTATGTTGAGGCCTGACGGCAAAGTTTTCAACCCCGCTTGGTAAAATCAAAGCAGATGCCCTGTCTGACCTCCACCATAAGCGCCTGGGTGGGTTTCTGCATCTTGAGCACACAGCAGGTTTCCAAAGTTGAATGTCAAAACGTCGGAAATGACCACTTTGAGAGTTGCTATATATAGACTTCCCGTATTGTACTTGAATATGCATATGTATGAACTCCCCAAAAGAGGCGTGGTTTTTGAATTGTGTTTGTTTACTCAATGCAACAAAATATGTCAACATAATGTAATGGAGAATATTCATGCAGCAAATTAATCTGTTAGCTACCATCGAATAATATATAACATTAGTGCATTTGAGGAATATATCAAGGACAAAAGTATCGAAATAAAAAATATGCATTAGATTTATACTGAAACAACGGCAGTAGAATACCGAAGGAACAAAGGGATGAAATTCACAAAAATCGAAGTCCAAAGACAGGGCAAAAACGAGAACACAGAAAACAATGACGTTAGACACAAAAACAATGACGCCAGACAGACACAAAGCACAGAACCAGAAACCACAACATTCAGAACAAAGGCACTCACAGTGTGAACACCAGTGAAACTGAGAGTGACATCAGGTGCTCCGGAAGGGTAAGCATGTCCTGCTCTGTTAACAGCACCCGTCACACTGTGAGTGATTCAATCCGGGAAAATGTCAAAGTCGGTAGTCAAATCCGGGAAGACGTGAATCTAGCTGAAAATGTCCACTTTTATTTGGGATACTGACACGTCATATCTTTCAGTGATGCTATGGTGACGGCCATAGAATTTCTTGAGGGATGAAATTAACAAAGGTTGAACAAATCCCTGACTAAGCAGCTTTTGGGACAGTGTTTTTGCTCTGTTCAAAAAATCACTGTACAAACTACAAGCTCGACAGTAACGAATCAACTGTGAAATGTACACTCCATAGGCTGGAGAGGTAGGTATATTGCTGCTAAGAAAGGGAAAGTTCACAAAGGGGAAATTAAAATCATCACGCTTGTCATATAGCTTAGATTTCAAACGTCCATCTTCGTCAATATACAATAAAAGATCTAGGTACGAAGCTGAAGTAGGTGTTTCAGTTGTTTCTTTAATAATTTCAAGCTCATTTGGATAGATCTGATGTAAATAATCCTTAAATTTAGGATTATAAAGAGAAAGCACATCGTCTATGTAGCGGAAGCTGAAATTAAAGGACTGGGCTAAATGTTTTTGTTTTCTTTGAATAAGCCCGTGTAAAAACTTGGCCTCGTACGAGTAAAGGAAAAGGTCAGCTAAAAGCGGCGCACAGTTTGTTCCCATAGGAATCCCTATTGTCTGTTGGAAAACACGACCTTTGTCGATCAAAAATTCTAACATTTTGATTACGTCAGTCTCGGTGTACTTCTTATTTGAATCGGTGTGGTTCTTAACAAAATATGTCTTGTCTTTCCCTATAATTAAATAGGTATATCTGCGTTCTCCATTTTGTGTGCAGAAACATTGATGTATTAAATCTGCAATTACTGTTTTCAGTTTATTGTGTGGCAGGGTTGTATAAAGTGTAGAAAAGTCAAAAGTTTGAATGCTATGGCAATGGGTAAGACTGGTTGAGGAAAGCTGTTCAAGGAGATCTTTTGAATTTTTAAGAATCCACATTTGATTCACACCGCTTGTGGAGTAAGCTTTATTACAGTAATTTTTCAGGCGGTTTCTGACTGCGGTCAACAAAGTAGTGAGGAGCTGTGAAAGAGGTTTAGTGGTGCATCTGGAAGACCCGGCAATGAATCTCTGTTTGTATGGATTCTTTTATGCCGAAATTTGAATCTTTTATGCCGAAAATTTTGTGTTTACTCCGTTGTGTTGGTTAAGTAAGTGCCATGGTAAGTGCCTTTTTCAGAAGTATTTCAATTGTATACATTATACATAGCATGCAGTCAGTCGTTTTAAATGATGCAGGAAGGTGGATTACTGTTTCATAAGTTTTATGAGCTGAGCAGACATATATGAATATTTTCAGCAGCATTGTCTACTTTCCAATTTGAAGCTGTAAATTGAGGAAAACCAAGGGACGAGAGACGTTACACATAATGGTCCATGTAAATACAAAGTGAAGATATATATTACATATATATACATTTTATTAATATATATTTATCAATTTCGAAAGAGCCAAATGGGGGACGTACCATTCATGGCTGCAGTGAACCCCAAACACTGTCTTGCTTAAACTTTGATTCAGCAACTTTCGACTTCTACTTGGCTATATAGAAAATTTGGGAAATATGTCATCCAATATATAAACAAAGAGGTAGTTTTATTATTCTGAATTTGTAATTAAGTTTTTGAAATGAATTTATCAGTCGGAAAGAGTATATATTCTGATCTATTTTTGAATTCTAAAATAAGAGTTGAGAAGGTGTTAGAATATTTCCAATATATATCACATTAAACTCAATTCTCAGACAAAACGGAATTAATAAAAGGGAGATAACTTTGGGTTTTTTTAATCTGTTTTTTTCTTCTTGAAGTAAGATAAAATTTTCTATTTCAACATTCTTACATATAACTTTTTTCCCTTATCTGTTAATTTAGTGATTGCTATATTTGACAATTATAATTAATTTCAACTTGGTTATCTCAATAGATTATCAACAATTCCAAGTATAGATATTTTTACAAATTTGATTAATGCTGTTTTATTTTTAAGGCACGGATCCAGGAAATTTGAAAAGGGGGTTCCAATTTAAAAGTAAAAGGCACGAAAATTTTTCGGTTATACCTTAATAAAACATCCGGATATTCATTAAAAATACATGATTGTCCGAAAAGGGGGGTTCTAACCCCCTGAACAACCTTTGGATCCGCCAATGAAATTTTTTACATTAAAAAGCAGTTACCGAGTACCACATTCTTATTTATGAACTGTATTTTCGATTTTAGCAAATTTTCATGGTTTATAGGTAATTTTTGCCGTTGTCTGTCATTTTAAAACATTTTTTAATAAATTGGTCGCTACAAATTGTTTTATGTGAGTTAGGGCCTTATTTTAATTTTTGGTTTTAAGACAAACCAAAAAATTGGTCGCTAGAAAATTGGTCGCTAGAAATCGGTCGCTCACTTGAGCCTGGTTCCGTATCCCCTGTGAAGATTCCCGAATAACATATAGTATGGCCAGAGCGTGTGTTATTGGATGGAGGTCCAAAGATGACAAAATTGTTTCCGGAAAGTTTCAGTCTAGTTTGTTGTCTACAGTTGACCCAGAATTCTGGCTTACAGGACAATAATCCTTTCAATAGTAAGATTTGTTTAGGGTATATACGGATATTGGATATTTGTGACTAAACTGGCAGGGATATTTGATATTTCGATTATGGGGATATGGAACATTTCAATAAAATTATTGAGATATCTTCAATTTTCAAAGGGATATTGGTACTCTCATAAAGAAGCCTTAAACTATATACAGGGTAAATACTCAATAGTATATACAGAGTAAATACCTTAAATCATATGGTTTCCATTATTATCCATTATGCAGGGAGCTACAATAAACATGATTTTAATTTTAGCCACACTTACATATATTGTTCTTGACTCCACAGAGTGAAATCCTGTACGAAAAACAGTTTACAAAGGTTAGCGTAACGAATTTAAATTACTGTCAAAAGTCGTGACTCAGCGTTTGAGGACAAGACAAAATTTAAACACCGAAAAATTTGGTTTCAGGTATTAACGATATCAGGTGGAGGTTGGAGACTTGTAAAAATTTGAAGTTTACATTGCGATTTCGTGCATCGACCCCAAATTTTGTAAAGTTGGAAAGCATTTTATGAAATATACACTGTATTCGAAACTTGGCCGAAAGATAGATCTAGGAAAAGTGGATATTAAGACGCGTTTCGTCTCAGCTGATTTTGATTTGCTAGGAATTAAATTGTGTAAGTAGAAGTACGTTCAGGACTCGATACATTTAATAGATCATTATTTAGGTAATTTTTTTTTAATTATGAGCTCAAATACACAAGAATTTTGTTTAATGTATACCTTTATGGGTTTTGTAAAGAGCTCGGGTACAAATAAAAATAAAACATTGGGGCGAACAACATATTACTGTCCTTAGCCTAAGTTAAATTATTGATTCTGAATCCGTGGTCATTATAAAAACATTTTAAAAAAAACTTGTAAACAACACGATAATTTATATAAGAAATTAGAATCTATCGTATGGTTGATGTCATTCTGCACAAAAGCTATACTATCATCGGTGGCATTTCTGCTAGGTTCTATGATCTTATATTGTCAGTAAAACGCCCGCCTCAAGAATTAGACCCAATTCAGATTCCAAAAGAGACTTCGGTGCCGACTATTACAGTCTCTGGATTCAGTGTTGCTGGTGTTGGTAGTGGCAACATTGCATTAGTTTCTATGATCAACCACCAAAAATAAACTAATACGAGACCTTCGAGATAGGAACTCTCGTGTGAAATAGTAGTGAAACGTGTCACCCTAGAACACCTGTCCTCCCATAGAGCTAATGTTAAAATCCCAAAATTATACCCGTTTATGCAAATGAGCTTATTAACCACGCCCATTTTTCTTATTTGGTCATTAAGAAAACCCTACTTCCGAGCGTCACGAACGTAGAACACCGTGAGCGTAGCGAAATGGTGTGAGAGTGGTGTGACGATTGGGGTGGGGCAACTGGGTTCAGTTTTCTAACCCTAACCCTTTCTATTGTTTTATTCTATTTTGATGCCTTCTCTCGTGTCGCTTGAATAACCATTGCGAATAGAAGTTTTATTTTTTGTATATGTACTTTACCCCAACTTTATCACTCTGATATTTTTTTGTCCTATACTTCAATCTTTTCTATGTATTTTCTGTACTTTTGTTTAACATATAACCTTAACCCAACCGTTGCATTGGTATCGATTTATTTTTTGTGATACCCTTTTACCCTTTTGTTTCATATCCCGATCATAGTTATCTCCCTTTGTTTTGTGTACTCTGGAGTCCATGTTTTATTTTGTTATATTCTAACGTTACCCCAGCTTTTGCATCTGTTTATTGTTTTACCCCGTTCAGTGTATTATTGATTTTTTTGTGCATTTCCTTTTATTGTTTCCTGTATATATATTTTTTTTTTTCATTCAATTAGGCAATAAATAATACACTAATTACAATATACATATTTTATTTTCTCCCTCATGAAGCAGTCATGGATTGGAGAATAGGGGTTGGGAGGTTCCTAAAAATAAAAAATAATTAGAAAAAATATTGTTATGTCTTTTCTTTCTTCCTCCTCTTCCTTTAAGACCCAAATCCTCCTCTCAAATTCTCGAGATGAGCACGCGAGCAGTACGAGCAGCGAAATGAGCACACAAGCAGTGAAAACGAGCAGCGTGAGCATGCCTTTAAACAGAGAATTTGTCACTTTTCCAACCGCACAGCGGCGGTAGCAGCAGTAGCAGCAGCAATATTCCAGAGATGAGCATACGAGCAGCGAAATGAGCACGCGAGCAGTGAAAACGAGCAGCGCAATGAGCAAGTGAACATACCCTTAGACAGCGAATTTGTCGCTCTTCCCACCGTACAGCGGCTGCAGCAACAGCAGCAGCAGCAATATTCCCGGGATGAGCACACGAGCAGCGAAATGAGCATGCGAGCATACCCTTAAACAGCGAATTTATCGCGCTTCCCATCGCACAGCGGCTGCAGCTGCAGCAGCAGCAGCAATATTCCCGAGATGAGCACGCGAGCAGCACGAGCAGCCAAATGAGCACGCGAGCATACCCTTAAACAGTGAATATGTAGCTTTTCCCACCGCACAGCAGCAGCAGCAGCAGCAATATTCCCGAGATGAACACGCGAGCAGCACGAGCAACCAAATGAGCACACGAGCAGTGAAACGAGCACGCGAGCAGGGACATTCCCAATCTTACCGTTTTTAAAGCTTTGTTCTGTAATATATCGTCATTCGTTCTTCGAGTCTCGAGAGAGGAAGACGTCTATAATGTATCACTGCGACCTTTGTGAATACACGACCAATCGTCACTTCAATCTCGAGTCCAACGTATCAGAGGAAAGCAATCACTCTGACGAATCTGTCTTTAACAACGAAGAAAGTAATGACTCTCACACGTCGGAAGAGTCCACGGACGAAAGCACTGACGATGAAGATGACCAAGAGTCTCCATGGAAGCTGATCATGAATCAAACATTTGACAAACTCGAACCAGAATACACCAAGAAAGTAGAAGAGTTGATTGAAGAAGGACACGGCTCCGAAAAGGCTCGTTTAGCCGCATATGAAGACATGAGTAAACTTTTTAGAGACCATATGAGAAATCAATACCTGGAAACGGTGTTCTGGATGCAGGATTTCAACAAAGATCCAATTCACAAAAAGATCAGAGATACAGCTAAACGTTTAACAGACGAAGAAGACTATGACACCAAGGAATCTTGGCAATATGCAGTGAAGAAAAGAAAATATCTGTTAGATGACTTATTGGACAGATTTGAACCACCACCAATCGAAGGCAGGAACGACTCGATGTAAAGTCACAGAAGAAAAGGGGGGATGGGGTAATGCGGCCTATCTGCAGGGTAGCCAGTCACAAGCCTTGATAAACGCAGAGTGCCCCTTTAAAATATATACCAGAATTCACCCCCTTGTAAAAATTCTGGACCCTTCGTTCCACTCCAAATATTAGAGATAGGGCTAAACGCATGTTACCATTCGATTTAGATGGTCAAAGTTACCAAGAAAACATATATAACACACCAATGATACTCGACTTAGAAAAAAATGTATTTTGGGCGATTCCCGGATTTTCGGGTACCCCTATCTTCCAAACGGTAATCGCTGTAGGAGCTCGAAGTTACCAAGGATTGATATATACTTTGTACAGGAAACGACCGATAACTCTGGAAATCGAGAAAAATACTAGTAGAATATGGAACCGTTCACCCCCTTTTTTTTCGCAGTAAAAGGCTAAAAGTTATCAACACTTCCGTTGACGTCATACTTCCGGTCACGTGACTTCCGATGACGCCATACTTCCGGTCATGTGACTTCCTGATGACGTCATTTCCGTAATCCTCCTAATCCTCGACAAATGATAATTGAACGGTGCTCATATACTACTAGTGTTTTTGGGTCTTAAAGGGAGAGGAGAAGAAAGAAAAGACATAACAATATTTGTTCTAATTATTTTTTATTTTAAGGAACCTCCCAACCCCTATTCCCCAATCCATGACTGCTTCATGACGGAGAAAATAAAATATGTATATTGTAATTAGTGTATTATTTATTGCCTAATTGAATGAAAAAAAAATATATATACAGGAAACAATAAAAGGAAATACACCAAAAAATCAATAATACACTGAACGGGGTAAAACAATAAACAGATGCAGTTAAAATATAACAAAATAAAACATGGACTCCAGAGTACACAAAACAAAGGGAGATAACTATGATCGGGATATGAAACAAAAGGGTAAAAGGGTATCACAAAAAAATATATCGATACCAATGCAACGGTTGGGTAAAGGTTATATGTTAAACAAAAGTACAGAAAATACATAGAAAAGATTGAAGTATAGGACAAAAAAAATATCAGAGTGATAAAGTTGGGATAAAGTACATATACAAAAAATAAAACTTCTATTCGCAATGGTTATTCAAGCGACACGAGAGAAGGCATCAAAATAGAATAAAACAATAGAAGGGGTTAGGGTTAGAAAACTGAACCCAGTTGCCCCACCCCAATCGTCACACCACTCTCACACCATTTCGCTACGCTCACGGTGTTCTACGTTCGTGACGCTCGGAAGTAGGGTTTTCTTAATGACCAAATAAGAAAAATGGGCGTGGTTAATAAGCTCATTTGCATAAACGGGTATAATTTTGGGAATTTAATATTAGCTCTATGGGAGGACAGGTGTTCTAGGGTGACACGTTTCACTACTATTTCACACGAGAGTTCCTATCTCGAAGGTCTCGTATTAGTTTATTTTTGGTGGTTGATCATAGAAACTAATGCAAATTTGCCACTACCAACACCAGCAACACTGAATCCAGAGACTGTAATAGTCGGCACCGAAGTCTCTTTTGGAATCTGAATTGGGTCTAATTCTTGAGGCGGGCGTTTTACTGACAATATAAGATCATAGAACCTAGCAGAAATGCCACCGATGATAGTAAAGATTTTGTGCAGAATGACATCAACCATACGATAGATTCTAATTTCTTATATAAATTATCGTGTTGTTAAGAAGTTTTTTTTTTTAAATGTTTTTATAATGACCACGGATTCAGAATAAATAATTTAACTTAGGCTAAGGACAGTAATATTGTTGTTCGCCCCAATGTTTTATTTTTATTTGTACCCGAGCTCTTTACAAAACCGATAAAGGTATACATTAAACAAAATTCTTGTGTATTTGAGCTCATAATTAAAAAAAAATTACATAAATAATGATCTATTAAATGTATCGAGTCCTGAACGTACTTCTACTTACACAATTTAATTCCTAGCAAATCAAAATCAGCTGAGACGAAACGCGTCTTAATATCCACTTTTCCTAGATCTATCTTTCGGCCAAGTTTCGAATACAGTGTATATTTAATAAAATGCTTTCCAACTTTACAAAATTTGGGGTCGATGCACGAAATCGCAATGTAAACTTCAAATTTTTACAAGTCTCCAACCTCCACCTGATATCGTTAATACCTGAAACCAAATTTTTCGGTGTTTAAATTTTGTCTTGTCCTCAAACGCTGAGTCACGACTTTTGACAGTACCTTAAATTCGTTACGCTAACCTTTGTAAACTGTTTTTCGTACAGGATTTCACTCTGTGGAGTCAAGAACAATATATGTAAGTGTGGCTAAAATTAAAATCATGTTTATTGTAGCTCCCTGCATAATGGATCATAATGGAAACCATATGATTTAAGGTTGGAAAAGGAGCGGTTGTTTTAACCTTTACTCTGTATATACTATTGAGTATTTACTCTGTATATACTATTGAGTATTTACTCTGTATATACTATTGAGTATTTACTCTGTATATACTATTGAGTATTTACTCTGAATATACTTAAAAGCTTCTTTATGAGAGTACCAATATCCCTTTGAAAATTGAAGATATCTCAATATTCCATATCCCCATAATCGAAATATCAAATATCCCTGCCAGTTTAGTCACAAATATCCAATATCCGTATATACCCTAAACAAATCTTACTATTGAAAGGATTATTGTCCTGTAAGCCAGAATTCTGGGTCAACTGTAGACAACAAACTAGACTGAAACTTTCCGGAAACTATTTTGTCATCTTTGGAAACAATAAAAGGAAATGCACCAAAAAATCAATAATACATTGAACGGGGTAAAACAATAAACAGATGTAAAAGCTGGGGTAACGTTGGAATATAACACAATAAAACATGGACTCCAGAGTACACAAAACTAAGGGTGATAACTATGATCGGGATATGAATGAAACAAAAGGGTAAAAGGGTATCACAAAAAAATAAATCGATACCAATGCAACGGTTGGGTTAAAGTTATGTGTTAAACAAAAGAACAGAAAATACATAGAAAAGATTGAAGTATAGGACAAAAAAAATATCAGAGTGATAAAGTTGGGATAAAGTACATATTCAAAAAATAAAACATCTATTCGCAATGGTTATTCAAGCGACACGAGAGAAGGCATCAAAACAGAATAAAACAATAGAAAGGGTTAGGGTTAGAAAACTGAACCCAGTTGCCCCACCCCAATCGTCACACCACTCTCACACCATTTCGCTACGCTCACGGTGTTCTACGTTCGTGACGCTCGGAAGTAGGGTTTTCTTGATGACCAAATAAGGAAAATGGGCGTGGTTAATAAGCTCATTTGCATAAACGGGTATAATTTGGGGATTTTAACGTTAGCTCTATGGGAGGACAGGTGTTCTAGGGTGACACGTTTCACTACTCGTGTGATTGAGGGCGGAAGCGATCGCCTCTGGTAGCAGTGGGACAGAGTGACTGGATTCTTGACTTATTGAAGTAAATACATTCCACAGAAAACACAAAATATTTATGAAGTTGATGTGTATATTCAGTTGTTCCTAAACGACAGTTCTTTAACTAGGTTTTAATTTGCGATGAACAATTGACCTGAGAAGCTACAACGCTTCAGTGTAGACCGCCATTAGCTCAACAGTGTTCATTAGTAAGGGATTCCCTATAAAGGAATTGGTGTATTAATTTTCCGTATAGTATCAGAAACTTTCCCGGTTAGAACACGACTCGGGTCCCCGTATTATGACACATTTACTGTCTTTTGTGTTTCTTACTATGCAACATAGCGTACAATTCAAAGTTATCTACATTGAATGTGCAAAAAATGAATAATGATTACAGACTCTCTCGCTGGACTACATCCAGTTAGTCTTGCACCGGAATTTTGGACCATTATTTTAGACCTAATTTATGGATTAACTGCCCGGGTCAATCAGTTTCTCGTATTACGTTGCGGACTTACAATAGGGCTTTTCCTGTTTTATCGATTTTAGTCTAATTTAAATTTGGCAAATTATTTGCCAGTAACCTTTGTAAGTTGTGTAACTTAGTTGCACTAAATTTTGTTTTTACAGACATCGTCATATGTTATTCTCGAGCATAAGTTTTTTTTTCACAAAGTAAATTGCTATGGTGATACGACTCAATACTTTATAACTGGAAAATGCTCGGCGTTTGCTTGTTTTGACATAAATCAGTTAAAATCCTTTTATCATCCTTAAAAACCAATTAAGCCCGGATTCTATAAATACCATAAAATTGCAGTCTGACTCCGTCATTTTTCCCTTAGTTCTATTCAAGATAGGCGAATGCTCGTTTATGATTTGCCAGTACAGATCGGAACGATGAACAAGTACGATGACCCCCTCCCCTTTTCCCATCTTTTTGGAAAAAAGTGATTCGAGAAACAGATTTTTTATTTGGTTTGAAAATGGTAGTAAACAACTTTTAGTACCACACACTACATTATTTTCCCCAATATTGCCGACTTACTCCTACAGGTACATGACAATGATGACGTGGAAAGGTGTCGTCGAATATCGAATAGTTCGATTGCCACATCTGATTTGAGGGGAAGAGTATATGAGACATATCAATATCTTTATTTCAGACCGATGGAGTACACTGCACAGACATTTGGAATAATATTATGATTCCTAAACAACTTGCCTAATCAGCTTGAGTAATTTGTTAATACAATGTAATTTGAATGAAACTAACATTTCACTGTACTATTATGGTGCTTGTGTATAATATAATGATTGCCACTATTGTGCTGTAACAAAGAGTGTTATGATCTTTTGTAGTGTTAAATATATAAAACATTTATATTAAATCTGGTTTCATGGTGACTTCAAGATGAAGCACAGCAATAAAGGCGTTGTACCATTGCTTGGTTTTGCCATTTGTTAGTAGGGACTATGTCGCAGGTGCATTTACTCCATATCCCTTCCATTGATTATTCAATATAAAGTAGTATCTCTACATAATCTCGTTTCGTTTAGCATGTTTATTATTTTGTTATATCTCGTGAATTTAAATTTTCGGTATTTGGCCTACACTGAGCACTTCAGCAGCGATCCGCAATTTTTTTTGGCGGTTGACGGAGCTCGGCCCGATTCTGCACCGTCAAGATGGCATAATCCGCTGCTTCAACTACAAATCAGATGACCGTCTTATTCACATGAACATTTATAAATAGGGGGTTTCTGACTCGTCGCCAGTGGATCCCACGGTGATTCAATATTCTTTCTCAAGTCATCTGTGTATCAAACGGTGGCATATAAGTGGTTACGGACTCATCATCCTGTATATCCCACGGTGATTCAAAATTCTTTCCGAGTCATCTGTGTATCCCACGGTGGTTCATAAGTGGTTTTGGACTCATCATCTGTGCATCACACGATGATTCAAAATTCTTCTCAATACATACATATTTGTTTATTATCTATATTACATATTATCTGATTTTATATTATTGGTTACCATATACGCAATCTGCGGTAACCAGTTTAGTTTATTTATTATTTTATTGTCATTCGTTTTATATATACATACATATTTATTTATTATCTATATTACATATTATCTGATTTTATATTATTGGTTGCCATATGCGCAATCTACGGTAACCAGTTTAGTTTACATATTATTTTATTTTCATTCGTTTTATATATAATACATTGAACAGAACATTGAATTTTATTTGATATATATTTTATTTGCATATATAGAATTATGTTTATATATTAAAGCTGTGGCCAAATACCGCAAATACACCTGTTACGTTAATATCTTTTTTGCCTAACCATCCGAGATAATGAAATTTAAGTCATGGTTCATCATGTACTTAAATTCGGTTATCGCGGTGGTACATTTTGTAATCTTTATAATTGGTATTTAGCTGTATCACGTCTACGCTATTTGATTGTGACGTCACCAATCGATCGCACATGTTTAGATCAGAAATCAACTGTACGCCCGACGAATTGCTTTGTGTGAACCCTCCCATCCCTCCTCTGTATTATATTAGATTTGTTTCTGCCGCGGTTTTGAATTTATACTTTCAGGTTCAGTTCCTGTCGTGTTTTGTGAGATTCGATGAGAAGTTACTACATTATGGACCAGTCGAGGATATCCGAATTGCGTGCAACTTGGATACGCCTATTGTATTTGTTTGGAAGAAACTGCTCAACATTCGTTCAACTTCTCATTATAGTTAATAGGAAGCGAAGCTTCCATATATTCTGGAAACTGCAATTTTGTTCCCAATACTATGAGTTGAAAAAATTCCTGCGTCGAGAGTTATCGTTCTTGGAAATATACGCAAATGGACACATCAATCTTTCAGAGAAGATTTCTAAAATATGTGTAAAAAATAAAGCATATGAATACGTTGCTTGATGGCCATTCAAACCTGTTGATGGTAAAATCGAAATGAAGAAAACAGAATAAAAACAGTTTTACTGGGGATTGCTGATACGAAACTAAAGACATATAAAACCATTCGGAATTTCACTGCATCGAAGAGGGTCATGATAATAACCGAGAAATTACGAATGAATATATGCAACCATGACAACGATAAAGCGGATCAATATCGTTACGCAAGAATTTTGAGTATATTTGTTAATACGCTAAATTACAACTTATACACAGTCATGCAGTATAGACAAGACGCCAGGGAAGGTTTTGTCAGCAAACTAAATGCAGCTATGTAGTTACGGTTGTTTTCACTGCTTAAATAAAGATTGCATGATCATTGACATTGCGACAAGTTGCTATTGTAGACGTGCATCCATTGCGCATAGCATACGTTCAGGACTGGCATTTATTCATCGAACGTATCCATACAATCCATTTACAGGGAATCCAATCACAATTGATGCAGAGCGTTGACAATGCTCACTCCTTTGTCCGAAATTTTGACTCCTGCTTGGGGACTGCATCTTGTTATGTACTGACGTATATTTGACCAAAAATGGCATTTTGCTTTCCAATAACATAATGCTCAAATGATTGAGAAAATTCGTCAAAACAACAAGCGTCTGCTACCCCGGAAATATACTTCCAGGATCGATAACTGCAATAATCAAAGGGCTTGAAGTACTGCGACTGGGAGCTGCGTCAGGATATAGCATGGCCTGATAAAATCTGTTGGGGTCATATATAAATATATGAAAATGTGAACAAATTGTCACGACAAGATAATGATTTTTCAGTGGAACTTGATCTTCATTCCATTATATTAAGACCTATTTTTTAATGATTATATGATCATTTTTTATGTTCAAATTCTATTTTATTGACTATAAAATATTTGAAATTGAATTAATCAATAAAATACCAATAAATATTTTTTTGATTAATGGCAGGAATGTCAAGGCAAGTGCATAATTTAAGGTCTAACATTTGAGAATTGGAAGCAATGTAGAAATATGTGTTATTCTCTGCATATAGTCAATTACAAGCTTTATCTCTCTGATATAAACTAATGATACCAATAACTGCTGGGAGAGGTTACTTAGTAGGGAAGAGTGGGGACGGGTATTGTTACACCGTCTAAATCATGGACAATAACAAAGGATCCCAAAATTCCAGACGTGCATTTAGATACAAAGTAACAAATTATAAAATGGGTAACCTTAGGCATCCTACCCCATGTTCAGTGTATCTGGAAATTAGTGTCAAGGAATTAAGTCAGTATTATAATAGCGGCGATAGCAAAAAAATGTATAAAATACAATATAAAAAATGAATAAATAAACCACCCCCCCCCCCCCCATAAAAAAAATAAAACAAAAAACACACACACTTTAATGATATTAGCAAAGTTAAGTTATTATCATTATTTCGTAACAAGCCCTTGTGTTCAGTGACGAGAAAATAGAACATTGGGAATCCCAAAATCATGCAAAAGATGTATGAAAGCTGATAGACATGAAGTTAAGTATCAAAGCAGTGTAATTTTTGCCTGGAAATCATATTTGTCATATTATATAAACAAACTCTTTTATTTTGGCGATATCTATCAATAATGCTCAGAGCTTCTTTTCACGTACGGACTTCTAAACACAAATTCATTTTTAATTACATTTCACAATTAATCTTCAAATACTGTATTTTTGGATGAATTGTGTAGTACTGTTTCGTCTTCATTGGGGGATAAACCTGTTTAATTGATTTTTACCACAATAACAATAATCATTATTTGAACACATGCAGCGTAAGGGATATTAACCCTTGTTACATATGAATTGTCCAATGCAAGCCTTAATTTGACTGCAGTCTGGTCCGTTAATACCGCGGTTTGTCTGTTATAAATCGTCGTGATGGATGGCACACAGACACTTGTTTCGGAAAAAAAATACCTTGGAGGGTATTTTTTTCTGAAAATAGTGCCTGTGGAATTGCACCGCGGCTGATAAAGTCTTCAAAAAAGGGGTTCCAATGGAGTTCCGTAAAAAGGGGTTCCAGTCAATTTTTCTCCAGTTTTTATTGAGTGTGCCTAAATTTTGCATGAAATTTTTAAAGTTTTGCAGAAAAAAATCACAGGGTCTATCCCGGAACACCTCCTCTGTGTGATCCGTTATACAACCGAATGCCCTGAGTGGTCAGCGGACCAACCTGTCTGGCTTTCCATTGAATAAAACCTTCTAAAATCGTATAGAAAAAAACTGACAGTCACAAAAAGTTTAAGGAAAAATAAGGTTTGTACAATTTTTGCTTTACTTTGTCAGTACTTTTGATTGAATAATTTATTAACTTTTGTCCATAACTATTCTGCAGGCGAATCATTACCAAAGCAAAAGTGCAGCTTTAAAGTGAGGTAAAACTTGAAAGATATACATTTTTTTAATTAATTGGGTCAAGAACATGCTGTCCGTGATCTTGTAAAAACCAATGCCAAACCCTATCATGTTCACTTACTTTGAAAAATCGGTAGAAAACAAAACCATCTCGTTAATAGTACAACGTAGTTGAAATTTAAGAGACTTTGCTCAGGAGGTTGCTTCTTTTGTAAGTGATAAATATTTTCGGGTAGAAATATGTCTGCTGGATATTTATTACTAGGAAACTAAAGTCCATGGACAGACATTCCTGGGATAATGAATCCGGGAGGACATATATTTCTAGGAAAATATGTCCTCAGACAACTATTCCTAGTAAAATAAATGTGCGGACATATCTTTCTATGAGATTTATTCCGTCTGGACAAATTTTCCTGACGGAAATATTTTACTACTACAGTACTTTAAATGAAAAAAACATTATAAAATGTTTTAACACGATTAATGCCTGTATTTCATATATTTATGTCTCCTTCCCTTCCCCTTGCATACTGTAAGATATCCCGAATGAAACAAGTGCCTGTGATTGTACCGTATATTTACACGCTTGACATTGATTTCTATTTCTGTGCTTTGCATCTGTCTAGAGTCATTGTTTTGTGTCTGGCATAATTTTTTTCTGTGTTCTCATTTTGGCCATGTCTTTGGACTTCGATTTTTGTAAATTTCACTCCTTTGTTCCTTCGGTATTCTACTGCCGTAGTTTGACAACGCATGACACAAGGAGTCACAGCTATATCACATGAAAATATTCTAGCTGTAATATCCATTACCGGGTGGATCATTAGTCGTGCTTCACAAATGGTGTTCCAGTTGGGTTTAAGGAGAGTGTAGTTCCAGTGATTTTTTTGTTGATTTTTAGCCTTTATTCAGCACGATTTTTTTCCATAAATAGGGGGTCCATAAGCCAGATCCTCCCCTCTTGTTCTACCAATGCCATCTTCCTATTGTCCCTGATAAACACTGACAAAGGCAAGGCCTACAGTATACAACAGTTTTTCACCGAGTCAATTCAGCTTTGCTTCCACATAGGTTATACCTATCCTCATATTATTTCAGAAGAGACATAAAAAGTGACTGGTACTGAGATGTCGCTCAAAAAACTGATCTGCATTCGCTTTTTTAGGATTCTTGTGTTAGATTCAGATTGAAGTTACCACATTTTGGACCAGCCTAGGATATCCCGAATGCGTGCGACTAGGATCCGCCTATTGTATTTGTTTAGAAAAAATGTTCAACATACGTTCAACCTCATACTATTGTTAATATTTCAGAAGAAACATAAGTGAATGGTACTGAGATGGCGCTAAAAAACTGCTTTGCATTCGCATTTTGCAGATTGCCCTTTGAGACCCTAAGTAGTCTGTATCATGAATATCTTAGCGAGCATTACCAGTATATCGTTACGCCTAAATGCAAATCGCAGCCTTGAATCATTTGAACAGTTTCTTTGACGACGATCCAAATATCCATGGAACTCGAAAGACTATTCAGGATGGCATAATCCGCTGCTTCAACTACAAGTCAGATGACTGTCTTATTCACATGAACATTTATAAAAAGGGGGTTTCGGACTCATCGCCAGTGGATCCCACGGTGATTCAAAATTCTTTCTCAAGTCATCTGTGTATCCCACGGTGATTCAAAATTCTTTCCGAGTCATCTGTGTATCCCACGGTGGTTCATAAGTGGTTTGAAACTCATCATCTTATATCACACGGTGATTCAAAATTCTTCTCAATACATACATATTTGTTTATTATCTATATTACATATTATCTGATTTTATATTATTGGTTACCATATACGCAATCTGCGGTAACCAGTTTAGTTTATTTATTATTCTATTTTCATTCGTTTTATATATACATTGAACAGAACATTGAATTATATTTGATATATATTTTATTTCCATATATACAATTATGTTTATATATTATAGGTGTGGCCAAATACCGCCAATACACCTGTTACTTATATCTTTTGACTAACCATCCGAGATAACTTTGTGCTTACCGTGTCATCGGCGTACACATTTGCAAAAAAACCAGTACATCAATGTCAAATTTTTGTAACAAATCTAGAGATGCCCAATTTAGGCTAAAACAAATTTGCTGCAAGTTTTTTGAGAAAATTGGCTTAGCAGTTTCAGAGGAGAAGATTTTTGAAATGTTGACGGGCGACAGACGACGGACGATGGACGCAAAGTGATGGCAAAAGCTCACATGACCTTTTAGTGAAAATAAAAAGATATTTCCGTTTTATTGGACACCAGCATGACAAGGAATACTCTTAGAAGTTTCCTTTTATAATGGATACATGATATATATATATAAGTTTTAACATTTTTCTTTGATACCACTACGCTGTTATTATGACCTTATAGTCCAGTACGCCAGACAGTATCAATCTATCGATGTAAAAAAAAGTGTATTCCCAAGTGAGGAATAAAGAGCGACAAGATAAATTGCCTTTTGGTGAATAACCTTTCCAGAATCCAACTTGATTCTGTAATATCAAGTTTAAATTATCAAATTAGATTCACCTAAGAAATTGAACGGTCGAACTAGAGCAAAACCTAGCCATTATACTCGCGATTTTTTTTTTTTTTTTATTCTTGACAAAGTCGACACTTCAACACGCCTTGGGACATAAAAGAAGAGTATTCTGAATTGCAAATTACTCTTAAGTCTACAGTTAATACTGTAAAATAAGATTATATATACTTATGTATTCTGTTTTGGCATAAGGTTTAAGTATGCATTAAGGTTATTTAAAAGATAAATGTAACTTAGTAACATAATAAATGTTTGACATTAATGGGTATAAAAGAAAAGTTCTGAAAGGTGTCTCATTGACACAAAGTAATATCTTGTGAACCACTTTTAATTAATAACTGATGGGCTAATTGAGGGTCAAGTACTTCTAAGTGCAGGTCAATTTAAGAATCTTGCAAATCAAGCACTGGGGTGATAAGTCCAAACTTTTTGCAGGCATTTTGCTCACCATTAATGCTTCCAGTCGCTCACATATATGATGATTTAACCAATATCTTTTGTTGGGTAAGTACTGAAATAAAAATAATCAATGTATAATCATAATTTTACCTATAGCAAGACATATGGGAAATTGCGTCTATATTTTTTTCTATATCATTTGTCATTTTTTTCCATTTTCCCAACAGAAAATATGCGAGAAATGATACAAGAGAACTTTTGGGGTCCACTTAATAAAATATTAAATGATTCATAGCCTGCAAATGATCTGGCCTTGCAACGTTTTGCATGATTTTTAGGTAAAAATTAACTTAATTCTATTTTTTTTTTTCGAAACTTGCAATATCTCACTTTTTAAAATTTTGTTCTAACGGAGGGGTATCACCTCGTGCATAGATCTATTCTTGTCCGATTTTGGCTTTTCTTTGAGATCGTTTTCAATCAGGTTTTACACATATTTCGGTTTATAGTCTTAAAATGTAGAATGGTTTATGTGTTGTAACAGTCCTTAAACATTTTTCTATTATCTAAAACCAGATCCTGACACCTGTTAATATGTTGGTTAATTTGTAACTAACCAACGCTTTTCCACTTTATATCTTTCTCAAATTCTCAAATGAATTATACCAAAATTAAAACCAAAAACATCAGGTATAAGTTTACTTTTAAGAATTGTTAAACTTCAAACCAAGTGATTTCGTGCACATGAAGTTCAAATATACCATTGTTGGTTTATTCCTCGAATGCCAACATTCTTTGATCTACTGACAATTTACCTGTAAAATTTTGTTGGCATTCAAGGAATGGTGCCAGATAGTTTTCCAAACAAATGTGCATGCTTATAAAAACAATTCCTCTAATTAGGTCTTGTAAATTGGACGCTTCACTTCAGAAATTAAATGAAATCATATTTTTTTCATTGATATTTTTTCAGAGTATGAATCTGTGCTAATGTGTACATGTTTTTGTATTTTTATGAGAATAAGCACGTTTTTTTAAACGCTCTTTCAAAATCTATTTGCCATATTAATGTGTGTTATTTATCGATTTCATTGTAAAAAAAAATCAGCACATTTGTTCTTGCAAAATTTTATAGTACATAACTAACAAATCCATATGTAGAAGGAAAAAGTTGTTGTGTGCTAACTTTTCAAACGGTTCTTTACGAATTGAATGTTTAGTTGTGCATAAGCTATAGTAAGAACATGAATGGTGTAAACTACAACGATTTCGGGTTGCTTGGTGACCATGCCAATAAGATTCTTCAAGCCAGTATATCTTATTTTGGACCCCACGGGTATCACTATGGATAGCATTGACCCAAATTATGGAACATAGACTAACATCTGGAAATGCATCTGTGCAAAAAGCCTAAATTAGTGAGTTAAATTGGATTTTAATACTTAAAATAATAAAAAAGAAATTGTGCTTATGTGTACAGATCAGCAATATACATGTACAGCCTTAATAATTCAACCTAACTAAGTAGAGGGGCTCTGTTAAGTTTAAGTGTTCATTTAAGTCTACATTCCAACAACGTCCAGTTCCCCACTGTTTTACTCAGCTAATGTTATAGGAGCTGAATCAGACTGACTCAGATATGGGAATTTGTTCAGTCGAAATGCAACCATGTCTGCCCAAACTGTCTAGTTCTCATTCAAATACAAAAAAAAAATCAATATTTGTTTAATTATATTGAAATTCTTTTATATATTTTTTTATAAATTAGAAATTAATAACTTTGTCATGTTTGTGTATGTTTTTTTTTATAATTTAGATAAAATATTTTATTTATTTGACCAAGGATTTGTATACACTATACAAATCCTTGATTTGACATTTTTCAAGTCAATAAATCTTTAAAATCTTGTATTTTTCAGTGGATTTTCACCTATTTTTACCTTTTTAATTAGTGTTTCAATTTACGTCTACATTCTTATAAAATCACCATACATTGTATAAACATCTATTGAAATTATTTTGTTGGCATTCAAGGAATATGTAAAATATAAAATGTTGGCATTCGAGGAAGACACCCCATTGTTGTTCATCAAAACAAAAAAGTTGTGTAAATGGTTTAACATTCTTAAATTCATAGGTAAAAATTATAAAATACATGTGGGAATAGCCAGAATGGTTGTATAAACAAGTAATTAAATGTGTGTATACTGTAAAAACAAAACTTTAATTGGAAGTCTTAATATGTTAGAATTACCTGTCCTGTATGAAATTTTATTTTGTATGTAAATGTTTCATGTAAAAATACTTATGAATTTTAGACTTGCAAGTGTTTAGCTGTTTAGGTGTCATTTTATTTTTTTTTTACAAAAAAAAATAAGATTTTTTTTCATAATTTTATTAGAATATTCAATATTCATGATATCATGATAACAATAAGTAATTGTTAATACACACTTTATAAGTACATAATTTTCAAGCACTAATAATATCATGAAAAAAACGGCAGTAGAATACCGAAGGAACAAAGGGGTGAAATTCACAAAAATCGAAGTCCAAAGACAGGGCAAAAACGAGAACACAGAAAACAATGACGTTAGACACAAAAACAATGACGCCAGACAGACACAAAGCACAGAACCAGAAACCACAACATTCAGAACAAAGGCACTCACAGTGTGAACTCCAATGAAACTGAGAGTGACATCAGGTGCTCCGGAAGGGTAAGTATGTCCTGCTCTGTTAACAGCACCCGTCACACTGTGAGTGATTCAATCCGGGAAAATGTCAAAGTCGGTAGTCAAATCCGGGAAGACGTGAATCTAGCTGAAAATGTCCACTTTTATTTGGGATACTGACACGTCATATCTTTCAATGATGCTATGGTGACGGCCATAGAATTTCTTGAGGGATGAAATTAACAAAGGTTGAACAAATCCCTGACTAAGCAGCTTTTGAAAAAGCAGTAAATGAAGTTAAAGTACCCATGATACACTAAATACAATGATTTGTTAAAAGAATGATACAATAAATACATAAATAAAACATACAAAGCACAACAGTTCAAGCACTTAGAAAAGGTTCACAAGTCTACTCTAGTTGCAAAAGATGCGAAGCAGCATCAGCAAACTGGTGTGAGTTCCTGATTCTGTAGACGAGTCTTAAGTTTTGTCAGTCTGGAGTCGATCTCTCGGTATTTGCGTTTCCTTGGGACACGTTTACCACCGGCTTGGTACTGGAGCAAGGTGCAGGCATGGACGGCTTCTTCGTGCTTCAGTAGTTTCACCATGTTGAATATGTTAGGATGCGGAGCTTTCACCAGTTTCTTTAGTTTCCCGTGCCAGCCCTCAAGATGGTTGGTAGTCCTTGATCTCTCTGTTGCATGGTGGTTCCACAGGTCACGGTTTCCCTCTATCCAATAACTGGTAACGTAGTCAGTAAAGTGAAGGGTTGGTATGTTGATATCGTAGTCTTTGATGTCCTCTTATGCATGGAACCAAACGTCTTCAACTGTGTCGGGTGGCAATAAGGGCAGTACAGCAGCACGTGTCACTAGGGTACGGATGTCGTTGTTGTCCTTGTAGGGTACCTGCAAACCATGTTTCTGTGCTGCCTTTCCTCCAGATGCATTGTGTGTAGTGAAAGAAGCAGCCTTTTATGTTAATTCCTAAGATAGACAAATATATGCATTAAAGTTTATTGCTTGATAAATTTGAAAATATAATAATTTACATTTATTAAAGCAAAATTGTTAATAATTATAATGGAAAATTCAAACTATCTTTATAAATGATTAATTTGTTTTTGCCTCAGTGCTCTCTGATATATTAGATTTATAAATTCTGAAACATTTCATAATGTTTAGATTTAAATTCAACTGAAGAGACATAAGTTGTCGAAATGCTCATATGCAGTATCTAAATTGACAATAACTTCGGTATTTACTTATTTATAAAGATATAACAAACGAGAAATATTATCATACCTGGTAAACTTGGATTGCTGCATTTCTGATGGCTGCTCCGTAGTCAAGAAAGAGTGTAGTTGGTTGAAGTCTGATGTTGAAGTTCTGGCAAGTGTCTAGTAGTAAGGTCAGTAGTCTTGTGTAGACAGGTTGATCTTTTCCTGGTAGTAGACTGTACACGAGCACGAGAGGAAACATGGGATGTAAAGTGTAGAGTTGGTAAAAAAAGATTAGGACAAACATAAAAAGTACCATCACCATACACTGTGTCTGCTGCGGCAAGATGGGTAAGATTCTGTTGAGTACTGAAGAGTAGTATGCGTCCGTTGGTGTTGTCGTCGGCGAGTAGGAATTGCTGTCCAGTAGTAGTCTCTGTTCATTCTCCTTGTAGTTGTAAGTCTGCTAGTGACGTAGGTAGAGCAGGTAGTGTTTTGTGTCGCTGGTTGAAGAACTGGTCTTTACATGATTGGAAGGTGGGTATCTGTTGAACAAGTTGTTGAGTGTCATCATTCCATTCTCTGTTGCGAAGCTTAACTAACTCCTCCTCATAGATAGTGGGTATTGGTGTGAGTTCGTCTCTGGCTCTGTCTTTCATAGTTTGGAGTACGGTGTCAACTCTGAGTTTGGTTGGGTCTGGCTGGTGGTTGTGGTTACCGGCTATCTTTGTAGGTATACTGTTCAGAGTGTTGATGGTGGCACGACAGTCACGAGTAGAACACTGCCAGTAAACTCTGTCACCACGTCTAGTTTTTATGTGAAACTTGAACCCATTGTGTATCAGGTTCTAGTTCCCTAGTATGTTGGTATTAAAAGTAACATCTAACTGTGCATTTGCCATTGTAAACTAAGAATGAGTTCAATCACAGAAATCAGCATATTTATAAGAAATATATGGCTTGCACTACTTAAATGAACAAATCTCACCAACTGGTGAGCTTGGACATGTCATATTCTAATCGCTTTCATCATTTATAATTGATTATGAATTAATTAATATTATAAGAAATTTCATAAACATGTATCAAAAATTTCCCAAGCTTGTATTATAGACTATAATTGAATCTTATTGCTTCTGAATTAATGTATATAAATATTTTCAGGATCTGTTTTAAATTTATTTTTAAAATATGTAAAAAAAATTATAAACTTTTAAAGGTTTTAAAAAAAAAACTTTTCTCTAAAACACAATGTTTAAATCCAATGTTGAATCCCAAATTTACCTGTAAAATTAATTAGGCAATAATTACTAGAACAACAAAACATATTAAAACAACACCCATTGTTGTCTGTATGTGGAAATAACCAGAATATATATTTCTAAAATGTTGGAATAGCCAGAAGACACTGTGTAAATGATATTTACCAAAACCGCAGTTTGTTTTTCTTGACCAGATGAGCGGTTTTTGTAATGTACAACAACATAATTAACGAAATAGTGTGTTACCTATATGCGTGCTATTATTTAGTGTAGACTGTATCATTTCATGATATTCTATAAATACTTGTAAGTTCTGGTAGTTTTGTGAAACAAAACATTTGAGCCAGAAAATTTAATCATAAAACACTATTTAAACCAAACCTATGCTGACTGGATGGAGAAAAAGTCTAAATTCGCAAAACGAACTTATAAATGTCCACTGTATCCTACTTTGATTTGTACATTTTTGAAGTGTTTGGAATCATTATATAATATCCAGAGAGGAAAAAGATTTTTATCTCATACTTTTGAGCAGTCCTTATTCCGTAGACGTATCAGGATTTAAAGTAAAGTACAAATACTAAGGCTGAAGCGATCATATTTTTCCTGTCAAAATCTTTACTGTATCCGACGTTAGCTATGTAATTGCCACCCTTGTTGGGGTAATTTTGAAAATTGTGGTCCAGTTGATCAAGAAATGGGGAACATTTTTAAAAAGGCTGCCATTTTTAAATTGCTCCTCTTCAAAAGTCAAATTAATTCTTAAAAGATCCAATTATACTCAACAAAAAAGTTAAGGACCATATTCATTTAAGTTCATGTATCTTTATTTTCGTGTTGACGCATGGGTATAAACGCTGATCCGATCAACATAAAATTTTTCACAGTGTTTACAATTACCATTATGAAGATATTTTTAAATTTACAACTTTTCAAAAATTCGCATTTTTGAGAATTCAAAAATCGCATTTTTGGCAAGAAAATCATGATTTTGATATTTTTATCGAGTTGTGTAATCTTTTAACAGTCTACAGACTTTGATTCTCTAAGAATTATTGAAAAGCACCAAAAATGGGCATTCACATATTGGTTCCCATTTTGCACCATACAAGAATTTTCAGTTTTGTTTCGGTCAGTTTCAAAATTTGGAAAGGTATGGTGATAAGAATAAACATTTTGACTTAACAGCGTCCTTTGAATCATGAAGACACAAAAATTGTGGAATAAAAGGCTTCAATGCATCGGTTTCTGACAGGAAATTGATTTTTTAAGGGGGATAAATTTTTGGGTTAAAATGCAAATTTTAGAATTTTTTGCTTTCCGAGGATGCATGAACAGATGGAAGGTTGACCCCATAGACTTTTTTGAAGTGTCTAACCTGATAGTCTCGAAAACATCAGACACGAGGTCCCAAGACTGGTTGGCTTTAGTATAATTTGGTCAAATGAAAATGTGTTGTAAAACTTAATACATTTTTTGTAATAGAAATTTTAAAAACCATGATCCTTAACTTTTTTGTTGAGTATATATAACTGATTGTAAAGGTAATTGGTATATATGTGGTTTAGGACATTCTGAATTTTATGATAGCCATTCTGATTATTTACGTTAACCATTTAGCATTAAAATAGCCATCTAAAGCCAAAATTAGAAATAAAGTAAGTTAGAACCGAACCGTCAGTCTAATAACGAAGTTAGAACCGAACCGTCAGTCTAGTAACGAAGTTAGAATCGAACCGTCAGTCTAATAACGAAGTTGGTACCGAACCGTCAGTCTAGTAACGAAGTTAGAACCGAACCGTCAGTCTAACAACGAAGTTAGAATCGAACCGTCAGTCTAATAACGAAGTTGGTACCGAACCGTCAGTCTGGTAACGAAGTTAGAACCGAACCGTCAGTCTAATAACGAACAATCCAAGGACAACGGCAACATCGAAACACCAAGAAACAATGACACCACATGAGTATGGACCCAATAAAATCCATGGATATTTCATGAAAAATCCGAGCACAATGCAAACTAAGTTGAAATTGCCATAAAGGATTTAGGACATTCTGTTTAAATAGCGATCATTTTTATCTATATAGTGACCATTGCTGCTACTTAACTTTTTTGTATGGCCATTTAAAAATTTTAATATAAATTCAAACTAACACAGAATACAAAAATTGAAATTGGGTTTAGGATAATCAGAAGATTTAGCGACCACATTTTAAAATGAAGATTTGAAGATAATATGGCTGCAAAGATATAAAGTTGCTTCGGATTCGATTGGGACAAAATGACGTGGTGATTGAATTTTTATCATGAAATATTTTTAAAATGATTTTGATTCCACTGTTGATAAATTAGAATTCTAGGAGCCTTTACATTCAGAAAAGTTATAGTTCACTTAACTATTTACCCACATGAAATGTTAATTAATACATAGCAGAGAAGCAATTTTTATACGATCGCAAAAAACGTTGCGTTCTGTGGTGCTGTCGTCGTCGTTGTAATCGCCAGCTAGTCGTCTGTAGACACTTTTGTCTTTGGTAAATAACTTTATTTTGAGTTGATCAATCCTTGTGATTTTTTTATTCTTTATCTAATTTTAATGCAGTTTGTTCCTTTGAAATCTTGACAAAACTTTCTTTAGTATAAAAAAAGATTTTGTGGAGCTCTTACCGTTACCGTGATATAAGGGGCAAAATGTGTAGATTACCAAACATTTTTATTTTTCATCGGATTCCGATGGGAATTTTTCATTGGATTCCAATTGTTGTAAGCTTTCAGTAGTATGTCTTCGGATTTACCGCAGTTTTTAAAGTTTCCGAGTTCCAACGGGTCAAAGGGGCGATAATTTCTTTTTTTAATGTAACATTTCATTCTTTTTATCGGATTTTATTGTAGATCCTTGAATTCCTCCTGAGATTTACTTTCAGAAGTATTCCAGATAATACCTTAATACCTTTGCCACGCAGGTGAGGGCCATTTTTGAAAATGTGTAGATGACCAAAATATTTTTTATTGTTCATCGGAGTCAATTGGAATTTTATTCTTTTAATTCCTCTTGTTGTAAGCTGTAAGTAGTATCTCAACGATTTTAGCTGAGCTCTTAGCTTTTAAGGACCCAAAGGGCCATAATTGCATTTTTTTTAATATGGATTTCTCCTATTTTGTATCTGATTTTATGTGGGTTTGTTATTTGAATTTTTCTTGAAAGCTTTCAGTAGGATGCCAACAGATTTGCCATAGCTCTTGTATTTCCTGTGCTTTAAGTGTTCAGACTGGGACAAATTTGCAAATTACCTAAAATTTATTTTTCGTCGGATTTCAATGGGACGTTTTTTTGGGATTCCTCTTGTTCTATGCGTCAACTGTGAGACACCATCTAACAATGCCCGAGCTTTAAGGGATCAAAAGGGCTAATTTTCATTTTCACTAGTAAGTCAAGGTAATTACTCTGTCAATCTTTCTATTGTTTCCATCTAGTTACTCTGTCAAGCTCTTTACTATGTCAAAATTCACTTTAAAATTACACTTGTTCAAATTTATTTGGTCTACATGCTGCGGTTGTATCATGCTGCACTAGGAGTAGCCCTTTATTATCACCGCACTTTCGAATGAAAGTTCGGGGATATTGTCGTTGGCATCGTCCGTCCATCCGTCCGTCACACTTTCCTACGACACGAACTACATTTTTGGCTTTAGGGTTTTAGGATTTTTGCGTATATGCTGCAGATGCGCAATAATATTTCTAATTTTTTATATTTGTCTTGGTGCAAACAAGAGGCCCAAAATGTCGATTTTGATAAATGTGGCATGGGACGCGAACTCCTCCTACATTTTTGGATATAGGAATTGAATTTTGTTGTAGAATTGTTGCATATGGTCTGTAGATGCGCAATAAGCTTTCGGATATTTTATATCTATCTTGATGCAAACAAGAGGTCCCATGATGTCGATTTGACAGAGACCCCAAAATGTGGATTGTGTCCAATATGGCATTCGACGCGAACTCATTCTACATTTTTTGAGAGATATAATTTTGTTTTAGAATTATTGGGTATAGTCTATAGATGCGCAATAAGCACAAGAATTTTGATTCTGGTACCAACTGTTGGTAAAATTCCTGAAATTGTTCAAAGACTGATATTTTTTTTTTACATTTTCACAAAGATCTTACATTTTTGCAAGTATTTTGAAAAACAAATCTGAAAACTGAGACTAAAATGAGGGTTTATGGCGATCCATTGTCCTGTATAAATGTTGTAAAGATTAATTCAAGATATGTACAAATTGATACAATAACGTGAAATCAACAATTTCAATTGTCATTTATTTTATCATAACATATTCAGTAACCACAATAAAAATAGTGTTTAAACACGAGCATAAGTGATGGTTTTTTGTCATAATACTGCTATATTCTAATGCTTAAGAAAATATTGAAGGTTCAATACGGAAGACTTACTTTTTCCTAAATGATAGTACCTGGAAACATTTATTCATTGCTGAATGACAACAGAAGTCAAATCAGATATTTTTTAATATTTTTTGTTACATTTTTTTTTGTGATTGTTACCGGCAAGATATAACAATATCATCATGTATCTATAGGACATAACTTATGTTAAGAACCCATTATCCCAATAATTTATTGATAAGGCAACAGTCCTTTTTGAATACTATATCCGAAATATAGCAAAATCTCATCTTGTTTGTTAACATGGTCGGGAATTTCTCATAATGTTCCCATATGTTCCAATATAAGCCATTTTTGCCACAAATTAAATTGATATTCTATTTCAACATTTATAACTGTGCAAGATGTTCCTTTTCGGGAGTTAACCAACTGTTTTGCATTTGAAAGAAGCTAAATAAAGATTTTTTTTTATTTGATTGTCCTCCAGTTTTTAGTTTGGAAAGCTTTTGTTTTCCTTTGTATGCAAAAAAGAATTGTGTAAAATGACTTGCTATCTGAACAATTTTTACAAACACATTTTAACAATTCTTGTAAACGGAAATGCATCTTTTGATAATAGTGTTTTATTTAAGGATGGTCACTCCTCAGGTTTTTGAATCTGTCCCTGACTTTAGGAATTCTCTTTTTTTATCCACCATGATGCATTAGAAAATTTTGTACACTGACCCCCACTTTTCTTTTCAAAATATGTTTGTATATATCTTGAATAAACTTTTAACAAAATTTGATGAAATTCTTTATAAATCTTCATTGTATTCCAAAGGTCGACTGTCTTAATGCTAAGTAAATGAAAAATCAAGAGGAGTTCAGTTTCCCGCCAAACTTTTAGGCACTTAAATCTGAAAAACGGGCACACTGACCTATCAATATTTTTAGCTTAAAATGATGTATGATCGATGTTCTAATAATTAAAGATACTAATTTTTAAATCTTGATATAATGAACTTGAGGAGGGACCATCCTTAAGTACCACTGGGCGGATGCGTTTTCTATTTACTACGTATTAGTAAAGAAAGTAATGATCTGTTGTTTATGGTTTAAAAGTATGGTTCTTTATAGTCGCTGAAGATATAATAAATTTCAATTACTCATAGCCAGTGAAAAGGTTAAAAATGAAAAAAATAAAATTCGAATGTGTTGTCATAACGTTTTTTTTTCTCTCTTTTTTGTACTCTTCTCACATAGATGGATCAAACCTGTTTCGCTGTCTTTGGAAAAACAAAAAAAGGGACCGAAACCCCAAGACACCCTTCCTCTGTTTTGAACCGACAAAAACCTTTTATGTTGCAAAAATTCCTATGTTAAGTGAATTTGAAGAAGCCTAGAATTTACAGAGTTGCAAATAACTAGTAAACTAGAGGCTCACATGAACCTGTATCGCCTACCTGGTGACTGGTTTTAGTCATTGTCACCAAGAGACCATCCATTTTTATCCATACTATACATCAGTTCACCAGATGTTACAGAGGATATTCAAACATTGTTGCCATCTTGGATGGGGTACAAACTTAAGCCATAAGCTTTGAAGGAAACCACCCAAGGACTATTGATACCAAGTTTGATTCCAATTGGCTCAGTAGTTTCAGAGAAGAGGATCTTTGAATGCATTTCACATAGGGTCATTATGTTAAACTATATTTCCCCATTGCAGCCATCTTGGATGAGGTATGAACATAATAATCACAAACTTTGGAAGAGACCACCACTGGACTATTGTGACCAAGTTTGGTTCCAATTGGCTTAGTAGTTTCAGAGTAGAAGATCTTTGAATGCATTTCACATAGGGTCCTTATGTTAAACTATGTTCCTCGCTGGCAGCCATCTTGGATGAGGTATGAACATAAAAATCGCAAACTTTGAAGTGGATCACCAATGAACTATTGTGATCAAGTTTGGTTTCAATTGGCTCATTAGTTTCAGAGAAGAAGATCTTTGAATCCATTTCAAATAGGGTCCTTTTGTTAAACTATGTTCCTCGCTGGTAGCCATCTTAAATGAGTTATGAAGATAAATATCACAAACTTTGAAGTGGATCACCAATAGACTATTGTGACCAAGTTTGGTTCCAATTGGCTGAGTAGTTTCAGAGAAAAAGATCTTTGAATGCATTTAGCGTAAGGTCCCTATGTTAAACTATATTCCCCGTTGGTGGCCATCTTGGATGCGATGCGAACCTGCTGGACATGTGTAGAAATCGTAGTCCTTGATTAGCTTAACACTTTTGCAATTCAAACTTAACCTCTATCTCAAATAGTTTTTGAATTAAAAGTAAAAACGTATAAACATCATGAAAATTCAAAGAAAAAGGGACTATAACTCCTATATGGGTCATCAGATTTTCTTCAAAATTGGAGGACATGTAGATCAAATTATGCTGACCATTTTTTAGAGTAAACCTTCACTACTATCTTCTGTCAGTATCAATATACAAGACAGAAATTTTGGAGAAAGTCACAATAACTCCAAGACCTTTATTGGATATTCTCCAAAATTGCAGGCGGGTAGATCTCATCATGTTGATAATTTTTACTCTAGTCAGATTTTTTATGTCTGTAACGGTTTTTGAGTTATTTGTAAAATACAGCAATTTACCCATATGTTCTATTTTAGTAACAGCAGCCATGTTGTTTGGTCTACGGTTATAAAACTTGAAAGTTCATACCCTGGTGATGATTCAGGCAAATTTGGTTAATATTGGCCCAGTAGTTTCAGGGAAGAAGATCTTTGAATAAAAGTTTACGGACGACGGACGCCGAGTGATGGCAAAAGCTCGCATGGCCTTTGGCCAGGTGAGCTAAAAATATATACAATTTGTCAAAAAAATGAAGGAGAAAAAGAATTCTTACAATACATGTATACCTGTTACGTTATGGCACCTTCTGATATTAATTTGCGCCTTCAGTCAATGACCCCAAAGCAAATTTACTGGTTCCAAACTTCGTCGCAAAAAAATAAATTATCAATGTAATATGCCTTTGTATTTTACTCTACCACGACAAGAAGAAAGGTATATCAATGCCTGTGCTTTACCATATATGATGACAGGCAATAATATCTAACATTGCTGCAATAGGTTTATGTACATAATGTACAATTCGAAAACCATAAAAATGTCTGTGCCGTTTTTGCAATTCATTCAATTGATCCTAAACATACAAATGTATGTTTCATAATCAAATTTTCCTTCCAGATTTCTCCTTCGTCAAGTTTTTTCTTACCCAACATTGACTTTTGACTACTGGATAATGTCGATTATGGGGTTTCCACGCTGCCTTCTCATTGAATACAAGTTTTTATACCAAATGCCTATTTATCTTTGTGTGTGTGTGTGTGTGTGTGTGTGTGTGTGTGTGTGTGCTTTTCCCTTGTTTTATACGACCGCAAAAAAAATGAGGTCGTATAATGGTATGGTGCTGTCGTCGTCATCGTCGTCGTCTGTAGACACTTTTGTTTTTGTTCAATAACTTAAGTTCCAGATGATCAATTCTTATGAAATTTTAACACAATGTTCCCTTTGCAGTATGGGTTTTACATCAATGTATACTAATAATCGTCCCTTCAAACCACCAATGACATCAATTCAAGGAAAAAATAACTTTCACCTTATTCGAATGCTTGTTTCTTTAAATTGTTGGAAATTATTGTGAATTTACCCTTATTTTCAAAGAATTGGACAAGTCCTTCAGGGGGAAAAGCAAGTTTATATCTTACGACGTTTGTTAAGTGCACAATGTCCCTTTTAAAGAAGAAAACCAACACATTACTTTCTTTACATGTAACAATGGCAATGGAAAACCAAATGAAAAAAGGATGTGGTTGTTACAAAAAAACAGTCCAGAGACATTGCAAAAACAAGAACACAGAAAAACGAAGACACTAGACAGTTATAAGGCACGGAAATAAAAACACCACCTTTAGAACAACGGCAGTAGAATACCGAAGGAACAAAGCACAAGATTACATAAATCAAAGTCCAGAGACAAGAACACCAGAAGACGGAAGAGCAAAGATTCTACATTCCCACAAAACACATGAACACTACATTCACAACACAAAAAACTAAAGCACTAACAGTGTTAACTTTCAAAAACAGAATGACATCAGGTGCTCCGCAAGGGTAAGCATGTCCTGCTCACATTTAGAACATAGGCACTTATGGTGTTAACTCCCATGAAAACCAGGAGTGACATCGGTTGTTCTGAGGGGTAACATGTACTTTTCCGGTAGAGTCACCCGTCACACTATAAGTGAATCACGTTACACTATCAGTGAATCAAATCTGTGAAAACGGGAAATCCAGCAGAAAATGTCTGTTGTCATTTGGGAGACCAACACATCAAATCTTTCAATGATGTCATGGTGACGGCCATAAAAATTTCTAGAGGTATGAAAGTAACAGAGGCTGAACAAATCCCTGACTTTGCAGCTTTTGGAATAGTGTTTTGCGCTATTCAAAAATCACTATTTAAAGTACATGCTCGGCACTAACGATTCAACTGTGAAACGGAGAGGTAGGTATATGGTATATTGCTGCTAATAAAGGGAAAGTAAAGTTCACAATTTGGAAATTAAAATAAAGCTTTCTCCCCATTTTTGTAGAATATTATGGAATAAATTGGTTTGCTTTTTATTTGCAACATTCAGCAATCGTTTATTTTGACAAGTTTGCCAAACAAAGATTTGACCGTTATTGTTAACCGATATGCATCTTTTAATATAAGTGTGTATTGAAGAGACACTGGATGCTCTTCTTGTATAAACCTTATGTCATTAGCAGTTTCCTTTAAATGATGCGTTTTCCAATTACTTCATATTTGTATATGATTTAACATATAGTTCTTTGTGGTCGCTTTGAGGTACAAAAATTCAAACTATTTATAGTGAGTAAAAGGGTTAAAATGAAAAAAGAAAGTTAAATAAGTCATCCCGCCTTTTTTCACAAGGGTGGATCAAACTCCTTCCTCTGTTTGTGTTTTTCCTGATTATTTTTCAATTGAAAACAAAGCAATACAAAAGAGGACCCAAATCCCAAAACATCCGCCTTCTTGTTGGACCGCAATTGACTTTTTATGTTGCGAACTTGTCCATTTAAAATGAATTTGAACATACCAACCATTTACTGAGTTGTACAACAAAACGAACAATTGATAGAAAACATCAATATTTGAAAACAAAGAATTGTTATAGGTTGTTTGTCTAGAACTGAATACACTAGACCAGTTAAATTGACATCCTTTCAGCCTCGGGACCCATAAAGCAAATTAACTGATCCCAAACTTCGTCGAAACAACATTGATTTTCAAAGTAATTTGCAAATTGCATTAAAAGTCACTGTAAATTTACTTTCGGCAAATGACATTTCGACAACTTTATGTCTCTTCAGTGCAGATCAAACAAAAACGTTTCATTTGGAGACCATTTACCAAAATTTTGTAAAATCCGATAGAGAACAAATACCAAAAAGATCTTAACGCAAAGCCAAAATTAGTGAAGAAGAGAGCTATGCAGGAGGGAGATATTCCTTAGTTTTAAGCCCTTCAATGTCGTGACACCGTTAGAATAGCAGCCTTGGTCTGACGATGTCATCAAATTTAATTGTTTTTCGCAGAATACTTTCGGTTTTTATAAAACTGAAGTAGTTAGTATCTCGATACATATCATTTTTGTTTGCCAGATTTCCTGTCAGTACACTAAGTATCACTTGACTCGTTATAGTGAAACCTATCCAAAAAAAATCAGTATTGACGATTTTTCACTGTAAACACTTAATGCAGGGTCGGTTCAATTCAAAAAGAAATTTTATAGCGAATGATTAAACTTTGTAAGACACTGTCACACAATACATTCAAAAATGTTTTTGGAGTTCAGTGCTTTCTGTGGTCTTATCTGGCAATGTTCATGTTTTGTTTCAAAGAACTACACGGTGCCGATGCTTGATCATCAAAACGTTCCGCTTGTGGCCGTTCTAGACACCGGAAAAATTGCGCATCAAATAGTGGAATCTCTTGTCATACCAGTGGAAGAACTTGTAAACAAAACTGTTGATAGCCACGCTGATAACATCAATCGAAAAGTTCCCCAATTAGAGCAGAGATTGAATAAAGTTTCCGAATTAGAGCAGAAAGTCAACGAATTGGAGCAGAAATTGAATAAAGTCACTGAATTAGAGCAGAAATTGAATGAAGTTTCCGAATTGGAGCAGAGTTTGCGTAAACTTGAACAAACTTTGCGATTACATTCTGAATCGGAGAAAAACATGATTTCTTCTATCCAAAAAGAAATTAATGACTCAAAAACAACAGGTATGTGTAAAAGTGTGCTTATGTGACTATAGGAGTCTAGGATGATGTTTATTTCGCTGAACTTGATTACTCTTTATTCAGGGGCCGACGCCGACCTGCCGTTTGGTGTGGGGTTTTCTCGCCGTTCATTGAAGATCTTATGGTGGCTTTATGTTGTTATTACTCCCCTTTGGGTCGTTGTCTCTTTTGACACATTCCCCGTTTCCCTTCTTTTTTTATTATATATTTTCTTAAAAAAACTTTCCCGAGAACTTTTTTATTCAAATATAACATTAAAACAGTTTCGGAATATAACATTAAAATAATTTCGGAAATTGTATGCATTTTACAGAAAAAAAAAGTTTTTATACAGTTTAAACATTTTCTGCCATTATCTTAACATTTTCTATGAGGATACAAAAGTGCCCAAAAATCAAAGTATTCAAACTTTGAAAAATTTATCTGAAAGTACAAGTTGCAAAGGTTCATATAGTAGTAATTCTACAGTACAGGTTGACATTTTTTAAAATACAATATATAATTGAACTTATACTTGATTAATTTCTAAAGGGTTTCATTTGACTGAAAGTCTGAAGGCAACAAGTACATAATATTTTTGCTAAATGGATTCTCATTGCTTTCAAAGTTATACAAATCATTCCAAATATTACCACGCTGCACTACGAAAACAGAGTGACAACGGTGCCAACACGACGACAAGCACAAACAACGGGAAAATATGGCGCTGAAAAGCAACGAAAATTTATTGTATATTTTCAAGTATGTAAATTATTAATTCTATTGGTACATGTATCCTATTTCAGAGTATTTGAAATAGGTGGGTTTTTTTAAATTAAAACCAAAGCAGTTTGAAGGTTCATGCAAAGATATGTGTTATTTTGGAAATTTTCAAAAATTCTCGATAGAGTATGAATGGAAAATAAATTTAAAGCAATAAAGAACGTGATGTTTTTCTAATATTCTCTCTTCAACTCTGGACATACGAACTGCCTCCACGTGGATACAAGTTATGATAAAGTTATAATTATTGCGATAAATTATGTGTGTTTTTTTTTCCTTTTTTGTTTGTATGTTTGTTTGTGTGTTTTTTTCTACAGCCGATCCATTCGCAAAACGGAGACAGTGGTATTAAGCATTGTTTTAAATCAATACTTTATTTTTAGAGTCTTACGCAAATTAAAACGAAAAAAAAAACAAATGAGAATTACCTAATATGATGTATCCTGTTAGAAAGAATTGAAGTTTTGGAAAAACTCAGATACAAAATAAGACTACATTTAATCTGATTATTTAATGTTATATTTTTTATTATTAAAAAATGTCGAAGAAAACCATTTCTTCCATAGTAGACAGCTTACAATTCGGGAGTTCGAGGTGAAATTATCTCATGCCCACTAGTCTCAAATTAACCCAATGGATGTAACATAAGGCCATCGAAGAGAAACACATACGGCTGTATGTATTTACTTAATTTACATTTTTTTTTTCATTTACACAGTCAAACAAGAAGGTAACACACAAGTTGTAACAACTTGATGTACTTCTGTATACATTTAATTATAGAGTCAAAATAACAGTAAACACCTACAATGGCAAAAAATTACAATCATTAACATTAAACAATACAGTATGTACAGCAAGCAACAAGAATTTATATGATAAACTAAATGCATGAAAACAAAAATGTATTTGAAATGGAAAGCACTTTGAGACAAGATAATTTTTTTTCTATTGTATTAGAGTAATTTGAAAATTGCATGAATAGAGTGGAAAAGAAGACCAGATGAATCTGATTTTTAGGAAACCATTCTACGTTTTCTGGAAATTTTCAGATTTCAATTAAGATCGGGATTTCCTTTATTTTTACTAAGAAATGTTTGGGGTTAAATGTACATACCCCATTTAGGCCCTCTATCAAGTTGGATTATTTTTTATATTAAAAGTCCGTCAATATTACATATTCCTTGCAATATCTTAAAATTATACTTAATTTAAAGATTCTTTTCCGATTTAGAGTCATTTAATGTACTTAAAATAATTGTACGTTCTCCAGTGTTATCTACTGAAATGGGGGCAAATTATTCAAACAATAATCCTTGTCAAGGAAATATACCAGAGGCTGCAACTACCTGTAGGATTGATGAGGCTGTCTTGGAGAAACAGGAAGGGACATGCCACGATTAAATTCAGAGGGAAAAAAGGACCCGAAATTAGCTCTAGTCTTGCAATGGCAGTTAATGCAGCCTTAACTATACGTTCTGACAAGAACAACATGTATGAAACAGCAAAGAAATACTGGGGACCTGACAATGCCAATTACCTTTGTTCCCCTACTTAAAATAAAGAAATATGGAATGCAGATGGCAATTCTGCTCATACCAAAGATCTTTCTTTACAGGAAACGCAGAAATTTCTATCTCTGGGTCTTATTAATATGGCAGACCAGATGGCTAAGTCTTAGGAGTCTGTTGATCCTGCAATGGCCGTAACTCTTTGTCAGATGCTATTAGGTTGATCGATGATAGCTTTTATCTCTTGTCCCAAAACAGACGCCAAAGTCTAAGAAATTATATACAAGATAGTAAAATATGCAGTCCTGATGTCCCTATCACCGATCAACTTTGCGGAGACAACTGCCTGGCTAAACTCAAAGACTTTGGGGATATTACCAGACAACAAATGGCTAAGTTCAGACAAACGCCTCGTTATGGAGACCCCTCTTTTACTCAGATGGTTGGACTATTTGATTAAAACCTTTATTTAGCAAAGTTTTTACCCCTTTGGTAACAAGAAGGTCTTGATCATTTGAGAAGGGGATCTGTCTTGGAATATACCATTGAAAAGGTTCCTGCTTTGCAAAGACCATTGTCGTCGCGTTGGTACCGCTGTCACGACGTTATCAAAGACAGGCTAACATTCTTACAATATTTGAAAAACAAGCTACGGATAGTTTTAAGACTACCTCTGAACAATATTTTTCTTTATGAGCTCGTGTAGGAAATAATTCACCTTTTCCCAAATTTGAATAAAACACAAGAGACTAAAGTTCTTATGGTTATTTACATTATAAAAAAAAGCTGCTGACAAATGTATATATATATACTGACAGACCGACGGATAAAGTCCTTTAACTTATTTTCTTTTCCTCATCATCATACTAGGGAATAAGCTTTGGGTAATTATTTCATGACAATATTAAATTGGCATGTCAGTGTTGGGGTTCCTATTGTTGAAAACATTCATTCAGATTTCTTATTGGTCAGTGTATCATATTTTTATTATACATATGTTAATCGATTTTAAATACATATACTTGGCAATATAAATATGGTAATGAACATGATTTTAATTGATTATGTATTTTACTTTTTACTTAATTATATCACTTACTATATCCGTTATTCTTTTCAGTTGCTTTGACGTCATGTTTGGAACATGGTAAGAATTTAAAGGACGGAGAAAAAGTCATATTTCCTGAACTTAAAACATTAAATGGTATCAGTACAAACACATGGAATTCATTTAACCGGACAGGACTGTTTACTTGTGAAATACCAGGATTATACATGGTTACAGCGAGTATCATGTCCTACTCGTCGATTGCCGATTTTGAAATATATCATGGTTCAAAGTTTTTACGGCGAATCCTCATATCCCCGAATGACCCGGAAGATAACAAGTTTACATATCACACCGGAACTGGGTCCGTTTTAGTTAAACTGAGTGTTAATGAAACTGTGCATGTTCAAACTGATAATAAAATGATAGTTTATGGTCAAATGTATTCCTGCATAAACATCTTGAAGATAAGTTAAGACATGCAGGATGACCTGTGATTTTTGTTCTGCTGATTAGTAGCGTAATGATAACATATAGTAATGGCATCTTAATTGTACCTTTTCTTTCATCACACAAACAGCAATCGCAATAATTAGATTGCATTATTATTTGTATTAAAATTCAAAACATAAATTCTCTGTAAACATCAAAAACTTTAGGCCAAGTCAGCTCATAAAATGATATTGTCCCCACGTGATTTTTCCTTTGAATTCCAAGGTGATGTACTGGGTGCATTTTTTTATTCTGATCATGTTCTTGATCAATGATCATGATCTTGATAATTGCATTTTAAAAACCTGATCATGATCATGATCATCAAACAAAACTATCATTGCTGGGCCCTTGATCATGGCGGTCAAATATTTATTTCTTGAAGCGTAAGAAATTCTGCACATATTCAAGATATTTTTTCTTTATTTTACAAAAATAGGTAGATATTGAACTTTTAAAGCTCTACAAAGGCATTTTTGAATAAAATTATTGTTGTCTGCCTTTCTCTGTCTTGATCACAAAGATGTTCAAGTGTGATCAGGAAAATGATCATGGCTAAAATGAACATGATCTTGATATATCATTTCGACAGAATTTTTTATCATGTTCATGATCATAAAATGATAAAGATCGTGATCAGAATAATAAAATGCACCCATTGTTTGTGATTTAATATATCATAATTAACAAGAAAAGACATGGGGTAAATGAACATCAGACAAATACAAGGTAGAACCAAGCAATGGAACAACACTTTTGTTGTTGGTCTTCATCTTGAAGTCATCGTGAGGCCTCCAAACAATAAACTTCTTCTTATTAAGTTGATTTTTCTCTTTTTTTTTCTTTTGGGAATCTTCTTTATATAAAGAGAAGAATTAAAATTACAATACACCAAATATCAAATTCGTTTAACATTCATAAATTATACTGTAATGTCATGACATTGTTAAAAACATCGGCCTCATTCTGACGATTTTATCGAGATTCACTTGACGTGTTAAAGTGAAATGTATGAAACACAAATTTTTTTATCACTTTATAATCTCAAAGCGTAAAATATAAAGAGAAACTCAGACTGATGCTTTAAGCTACGTAGTTTGTGTCAGTTCATACTGTACGAGTTATTTTTTGCAAGTGTAACCTTGGTATTGATGAACACTTAGACCTAGATCAACACATTTCACTCGAATGTTGGTTTGCAACGTTTAATTGTTCAACGTTCGAATTTTTATTCATAAACTAAAGAACAGGTTACATGGAAGGTTAAAACATCTTAGTTTTCTTCAGCAGCATCTGGTGATGTAGACCGAATTTTTCTGCCTCTATGGTGCAAATATTACCTGTTGGCAACAGCAAAAATTAAAAAATAAAAATAAAAGTCCAAATAGAAAAGATAAACGATAAATAGGTAATATTTGCACCATAGAGGCAGAAGAATTCGATCTACTGGCGATGCCTTTCGTTTCCTTCGAAGAAATACTCGGTACCAATAATCGGCCATCAAAACGTCCCGCTTGTGGCTGTTTTAGGCACAGGGAAAATTGTGCATGAAATAGTGGAATCTCTCGGAGAACCTGTTGAAGAACTTGTAAATAACACTGTTGATGTCCAAGCTGATAACATTAATCGCAAAGTTTCCCAAGAAGAGCAGAGGTTGAATAAAGTTTCCGAATTAGAGCAAAGATTGAATAAAGTTTCCGAATTAGAGCAGAGATTGATTAAACTTGAAGAAGATTTGCGGTTACAATCTGAATCGCATTAAAAGAGATTTCTTCTGTTAAAAACGAAATAAATAACGGAAAAAGAACAGGTATGTACCGAATTTATCATTCTAAATGTTTCAAATACCTGCATGTATGCTTATTCGTTTACTCGAGAAAGATACATCAATTCTTAAACAAACTCCGAATATGTAAAACTTTAAAAACATCGGCAAAGAATACCGAAGCAAAAATGAGGAAGGGGGGTTCCAAAATCAGAAATTTAAAATCACGACAATTTCATATCCAACACAAAATGAGACAGCATGACAAAGACAAAACAAATACGATATAAATCATTGATATTTTGACACTGAATTGCTGGAAGGCTAGAGGTTCTATGCTGACAAATAAGGCAAGGACAACAACAAAGGTGCAACATATCAAAACCGACCAATTCAGAATTTCATTTTCCGTTCTCTCAAATGATGTGTTTAAGAGCATATTTAGGACAAAAAAGGGAAATATAAGCCAAGCGCTAACTTTTGTCCAATTAAAATCTTGGCCAAGCTCAAGTATACAAGTCTTTCAAGAATTTTAATAGGACAGGTAACACATAGATATATGAATTTCTTATTATTTTTATCTAATAATTTCATTTTAAGTTATAATCAAAGCATTCTAAAATTAACCATATGATATTGTGAAAGCGAGACACAAATCTCCAAAGCTAATGCAAACATTAGGGAACTTTCCTGACTGATTTCATACAATTTTGAGCACTTTTATTCTTTTTCACTGCTTTTCTTTTGCCATTTTCAAAATTTAAATACCAAAAACCATTCCTTCACATGCCAGGGAACTTTCTTATATTGTTTTATACAATTCTGAGCTCTTCGAAGTTTCCGGCCTTTAAGCAGTTTCTTTTGCAGCGGTTTTTATTTTGAAAATTTGAGTACCAAAAATTATTTCTGTACATGCTAAGTAATAAATTTTAACCAAAAATTTGAAATTCACGCCTTTTCCGTTTCAATTGCAACGCTTGCCATTCGGAAATTATTAGACCACAAGACACCTCTTATATTACTACACCGTCATTTTACAGTCACTAGTCTTAAAGGTATACGGAGCGGACAAGAATCTTTCGCTGGAATGAGATGTAGAAGAACGAGAATATTAACTAGATTTGCAAATGCAAGCGATTGCTGTTGTTGCCCCTGGAAGCCAATTCGATGTGTCCACATAGTTTGCAGTGACAAAATCTACTTAGAAATTTACTTTTATTGAAATCAGACAATGCTGAATTTTTTAGCGGCATGCACTTGCTGTGGTGATCTAGCTTACAAGTTTCATTTTAATTACATTAAACCGTTTTCACAAAATAGTCAGGGCAACAGTTATTTGAAAAATAAACAGATATAAATTGTGTTTGAATGCAAATAAAGAGGTCATGTTTTTGAAAAGCTACGATTTTGGGGGATATCAACTACTATCCAGGAGCATATAACAAAAATCATGTTTTCTATTTTTGTTTCTACAACGGTCAAAACTACCACTTTAAAAGTAAAAAAGTAGAATATAACAAGAAACGTACTGACACGTTTTGTTAAAACAGTCAAGTATAAAGTAGGTTTTACTCACATTTTTTACGTCGCTTGCGGTTTAAGCATCTCATAAGTAAAACAAAAATCTTATAGGTTTTACTCTTTTTCCAATGCTCAAGACTCTTGTTTAACCTGTTTAAGACACTGCTTATAAACTCTATCATTTTTATACAAGTAAGAAAAATAATAATCCAGTAATAAAAAATGTTTAGAGGAACACAGTTCTGTGATCGATATGAGTATTGTAACTTTTTACTAGATACTCCTATAGTGTCTCCCCGAATGGACGTCAACAAACAAAAACGGACTTCAAATTCAGTATAAACGATAGGGCTTCGTTTTATGACTGGTATAATGGTAATTTTTTAATTAAGTTCAAAGTAGATAAACTAGCTGACGGAGCAGCACCAGATGATAACACAGTATCTGTTATTTCAGATGTAACAAATTTTCTTAGTCAAATGACAGTCCATCAAAACGGAAAAACAGTTTACGACTGTAATAATTTATCTCTAGCAAATCACGTCAAATCATTGCTTACGTTTTCAGACGGATATGTGAGTAGTGTAGGCAAAAACAGCTTTATTTACCCTGATAATGTTGCAACCACTGCTGATAATACAGGATTTGCTGCGAGAACAACGTTTACTAATGCAAGGAAAGAAGTAACGGCGGAAATACCATTAAATAGATTTTCTTTCTTTGCCTCGTTGGAACAAAATCTTTTACCCCCAGCACAAATGGGAATAACAGTAGAAATAAACAACGACAATTATTTATTATGCAAGGCTGATGGCGCTGATGATGGAAGAGTTGTAATTACACATTTTGAACTTTGGATTCCTAGACTAAAATTTAATTCTGTTGGTTAAACGGGTGTGTTACAAAATTACATGAAACCAAGACGTTGGACATACTTAAGAGAATCCATTCACACTAATATCTCAAGTCAATCTGTTGAAGGGTCGTTTCGTATTACAACGGGAATAAAACACCCGAAACACGTAATTGTGTTTTTACAAAGAAACGGGAAGGATGTTGATCAAGAACAAAATCCTCTGTTACTTGATACATTCAAATTAAACGCAGCAAACACAAATTGTACCCTCCTGACAGCTAGATTAGAGGTTGGCGCCGGCACGTTTTACCCGGAAACAGGATATAGTTCGAATCAAATCAGCAGAATCTTCAGAGATGCCTGTAATTTTAAGCCTAACGCAAGCAACGACTATGACACAGGGAACATGCTTACCCTTAGCAACTTCGGTTCCTTGTATGGATTAATCTATTTTGATTTGACTTATGTAGACGAATCGTTGAGTATGGAGAACATATCTTTGACGTTACATTACAGACTGACTCAGGCTCCAGCCGCTCCCTACCAAATCTTTGCCCTTGTACTGAACGAAGAAGATATAATTTTAGACACGGTCTGAAACGACATAATAATTATCTAGACTTAATAAAAATGAGTACCACAGGTAGTAAATACGTAAACTATAGTCTTGGTTTATCCGAAGGTCAGAGAAAGAATTTAGCTAAAGCATTAAAAAAACACATCTTGTCTAACATTAAGACTAACAAACAACAAATTAACAGGGGATATGCCGCTAGCGCTAACACAAACACAAATAAATAAAATACAGAAAGCAAAGGCCTCTGGTACTGGGGTTCCTATAAGAATTTCAAAGACACAAATGTCGAAGCAGTCACAAAACGGAGGTTTTCTTGGAGCAATTGCTAAACTTGCACTTCCGGTCATAAAGACAGTGGCATCCAAACTATTACCTGCCCTTGGCATCGGAGCGGCCTCCGCTCTAGCTGAAACCGGGGTGAAAAAGGTGTTTGGTTCTGGTTTAACAGTAGACGTACCACACAACAAAATCACCACACTTTTACACAAACCCTACGTTGACCACCTAACAAAAACACAGAAAGAGCATTTAGAAACAGCACTCAAACAGAAAACAGGAACTGGTCTTAGAATCACAAAAAGACAACAGACTGGCGGATTCCTTGGTTTGTTAGCCAGTTTAGCAGTGCCATTACTAACCGGTTTATTAGGCAAAGGACTACAGGTTGAACGCCCGGGCAAAGGACTACAAGTAGACAGCGTACGCAGACCCTACGTCATGCAAAAAAAGTGCCTACGGCAGACGCTTGATCCGCTAACTAACTTTGATATTTTAGACTGGGTTGATAAACTACGTATTACCTCTTTTAGAGGAGTCTACAGCAGGGACAATCTACCACTAAAACGAAACAAGAATGAGTGCGGCGTCCTTAATTTGGACGATAAAAGTGGTGCCGGTACTCATTGGGTGTGTTGGGACTTCCGTGACAAAAGAAATATTTACTTTGATAGTCATGGTCTTCCACCACCACATGAATTTATTGACTATATAAAGGGTAAATACAGACGTAACACAGTTCAGTACCAACACAAACTAAGTGTTCTATGTGGCTACTTCTGTCTGTTCTTTCTACGAGAAGCACAAGAGAAAGACATCTACGATATAATGTACAAAGACCTTAGTGCCCGCGGCAGTCCGACGGATGCAATAAAAAATGAAATACTATTAAAAGAGTACTTCAAAAAATGAGGTAGTGCGTAAAAGAGAAAAAAGTCACGGAGTCTCTTTCTCCAAGGGTCGTACAATTATCCAACGGTAAGTTCATAGAATACAGCACATGTGCCAGCTGCAAAATCACGAAGACCAAGTTTATACGCGCCGCGGCAGG
>MJUU01060957.1:21085-31227 GCA_002080025.1 Modiolus philippinarum
TATAAAATTTCACAAAACATGGTTAACCACCATACATTTAAATTTTCAAGGGTTATTCACAGGTGAATAATTTAGGATATTCCATGGACATGAGTATTTTGTAAAGGTTATTCAACCTTTGTGCCAATTTCAAGAAAAATATCCAGATTATTTTATGTCATGTGACTTTATTTGAACCAATAGAATCAATTACTTATTATGTAAGGTATAATAATACTCGTTGTTTTTTAATCATAAAATTTTCATAATTACTGCAATCTATCGAAATCAATGAACGTCTGCAATCGTAAAAACGTTTTGTTTTTTTAACTCGACATATTTTAGAAGTCTCTTTTGGGTTCCTCTAAAAGCAAATGACGCACTTCACCTTTTAAAGTCTTATATGCTGGCTGAAAATACTTTAAACATTTACCTGAAGATACCTTAACTCTCAACCATTTGTGCCTTTCAAACATAACAGATAGGACATCATCAACAAGTTTAAAAAAGAATTTTATTAAGTTTCTATTTTGGTCTGCATATTCTACAATCACCGAAGAAATATTCAATTACAACGTTATAAAAGTTTAATTGATAAGTTGATTTTATTTTGTAGGTGGAATAATGTACCACAAAGTCGTTTTACAGTTAGTATGGTCTTGTTGCGTGTACATAGGTATGTTATGAATGCAACTTTAAATTTATACCAAAGTGTAATGACGTTTTCTATTTATTTTCTGTTAAAATCTATAAAAATAAAATGAAAATTAAAAGTTAACAATGAAGTCATGGCATGGCTTTTCAAAATTTCTTAACCTGATAAAATCCTTAAAAAAGAACTATACAACGTAGTTTCAAGAAGTTCAATTCAGGGAGAAATTAGGAGAAGAAACTCCAAGACAGTTGGCATAAGATCCAGCTCTGTAACTACAGTATAATCCATCGATTAGTAAAAAATCCCACAGATAGGTATCCAATGAAGTATTTCATATACATTTTTGTAACTGTTGTGAATTAACAAAAAAATATACGCATAAGTGTTACAAATGCAAATACTTTTGAATAACTGAATGTTTTCTAAATTTCAGGTGCAACCAACTGCTATTCGTGTCACAATCCTGATTTACCTGTTGAAGATGGCTTCTATGTAATAAAAAACGTAAAGGTATAATTAAAACTTCAATTCTGACATGAATATATTTTTGCTTTCTGTAAAGATATTTTGCTAATGAACTTACTTTTTAGTTTCAGTTACAGTCTAGTGTTTTAAAACACTTTGAATAATGAATCAGAGTTGCTAAAAATTTGCTTAACAAGTCAAGTTACTTCGTAAGTTTATATCAATTGACACACCATTATTGTTTTAAAGTAATGTATGTTACAAGTTTTTCCTAAGCCCTAGCTTCAAAAGTAATTGTACATGTCGGAAAACTTTCAACTTTAAAATATCACTTAATTTTCAACTATTATCTTTAAAACAGATTGTAAGATCAAGTTATCTAACTGTGGCGAAAAAACTCATTCAGTAAATATATCTATATTAGTAAGAACTAGATGAAATGCGTTAATAATCTTAGCAAAATATTTTGAATTTAATTACTTTAACATTTCGAAATTCTCACATTGGATATGTTAAGAGAGCCCTATCAAATAATATGTGTCCGAGGTGGTCTTTGACACAACTTGTCTAGAAGGATTCTGAGTTTTTTCGAAGTTACTCGGTTGATAAGTATTGGGATAATAGAATTTATCCAGTGCTAATATCCATGTTTTCATCTTTCAGTATATAGAGTCTTAAAATTTTACTGCAATAATTTTTTCATTGTGTCTCATGATTATACCAGGTCGTTTTTTGTCATTTGTTAAACTGTAGTTGTAATTATTTGTTTCATTTTTGTCATGTTGCCTTCTTTAATTTTACCTCCGTTTGTTCGTGTTTTGTGGGTAGTCAATTCAAGTTTCTTTCCCGTTTCTGCCTTTTTGCTGTGTTATTCATTTGCCGATATATTCGCGAATAGTAAAAAAGTTGTCTTTCATTTTATTTTTCTATGAACGTGAAATATTTTTCTCTAATGTCTATCCGGTTTGGTGATGAAACATTTGTTCTTCTTCCTGCAGAGGAAACAAGTCTCGTAAAATTTTCCGCAAAATATATTAGGAATATAATACTTGGTGTTTTATCTCATTAGAGATACAGTTTCTTAAACTTAAACAAATTAATTATTAAAATTTCTCCAATCTCGTTAAATTATTTCTCAGATGTATAAAAGCTTTCGAAGTAACATTTTGTAGAGACATCTATTCTGAAATATGAAATATCAGTATCTGGATGCCAAAAATGACAGAGTTTAGCTAAATTTATAGCCATGAATCTACGCTTAGAACACCGACAATATATGCAACAGATAAAATAAAATACATTACCTGCAGACTTCTAAAAAAATCTTTTAACGTTTAGCAGTTCTTAAAAGTAAGTAAGAACCGGTCAGTCAAAAAAACGAACAAACCAAGGACAATGGCAACAACGGAAACACCAAGAAACAATGAAACGACATGAGTACGGGACAGAAGAGAAAAATGAAGAAATATATTTAGATAAAAACCATGGTTGAGATCAGGTGCACATGTAAAATAAACATCTCCTGTTTCTTATAAGTCTCCCGTAGTTTTGAACATGTCATCTCCGGTAGTAAAGTCGAATGCGGTAGGGGATTTATTCAGATATACAATGTACTATAAAACTTTGAAATTTTGCCATTTATTAATTTTGCTATTCCCTTATGTTATTCTGACCACCTGTTTATTTTAAAATGCCAAGTTTTCTTCCAACATACTTTATGATTTCCCTGTATTTTCTATATGTTGTCATCGTCCACTAGTTTGACACCTTAGTGTTTTTTGTCGGGCAAAGGATGGAACCGACTGTAAGATCACTTCGCCAGTTAAATTTATGTTTGTTGACAATCCTGAGTCTATTACAAGAAATAGATGAAGCGTTGTTCAACATTTTGCAAAGAATGTGGGTAAAACCGATGCTATGAGCTCATTGTTGAATGCTTCATGGTCACATCAAGATGAAGATATAAAAAAACGTTCCTTTCTTTGATTCTACCATTTATTTGTTTAGACTTTGTCTCACGTACATTTACTCCATATCCTTATTATTTATTTACAAAAACACCTACTTCAACTGAAATAAATCTTAACTACTTAAATGTACTCTAATTTCCTAAGATAGCCTTCAAACTGTCGGTTTTTGTTACGTTATTTGGATTTAAACAACAGCTTTCGTAAAATCATGCAACCAATATGCAATTCCAATTTTTTCTCATTTATTATTTTATCATTTTAGACAAATATAGATAATGATGATCATGCATTAGCAACAACTCCACCGGGATTCGCTATCAGACAGTCTGGAATACCAAACGCTGGGTTAGGAGTATTTGCAGAAAGGACTATTCCTAGAGGGACCCGTCTCGGCCCATATGATGGTGCTATATCCAACCAAATCCCATCTACAAACCTGGATTATGTTTTTGAAGTAAGGATTAAGATACAAACGTAAGACCAATTTTTGCTAAAACTTTGCAAATGCATATTTTATCACCTTTGTACTACCTAAATAATAATAATCTATTTTTTATGGAAAAATATAATTAACTGCATTATCAATTTATCAAGTAACGGATGTAATAAGAAAATTACCGAACAGAGTTCTGAAGAGCCGAATTCCATGAGACAAAAAGACAAAACCAGGTGGAAACCACAAAAAAAAACTGTCGACTGCAATGGTCCTGACTTTGTTTAGGCATTTTGAAACACATGGTGGGTCAAACCGGTTTAATGGCGGGCCACCCCCTTTCCATTGCGGTAGTGTCCGGTGGCAACTCAGGAGCAATCTTCCAAAGAAAGTTGAATCAGAGTTCGGATCGAAAGTTCAAATGTTTTCACCTGGGATTGACATCTATCAAAGGACTTTTTTATAATCGTATGAGACAAAATTTTTGAGACCTTGATTAAGTAGGCGGTCACGGAGATCAGAGTGATTAACGGTGACGAATCGTAAACCATATGAAATTAAAGGGGACGAGTTTAATGCTATTCATTTTTCATTACCACCCATGCCTTGTTACATGCGGTAAAGTCAACAGATGTAACACAAGATGGTACAAGTTTGACGAGGCTGTCATTCATTGCCCGACAAAATGTAAAAGATCAGAAGACAATCGCAACATAAATAAAAAAATGACATTGATAGACGTTAAATTGCTGACCATGGAATATTCCCCAGTAATATGTAGTCCGAATGCTTCTATTTCGGGGTCATATGTAGATAAGCAATATAAAGAATTTTGACTGGGTTTTAATAAGATATATAGTATTTTATTGAGACAATCATAGCATAAAATAGAAGAAAAACTAACAGGATAAATATAAATATATTGATAAGGTATTTAAAACGAATTAGCACAATAGCAGTAAGTGGGGTCATCCCAGGCAAAAAATTGTTGCGCATTCCTTTATGGAATTCATTAAATATGAAGAAATACTTTTTGAAACCTTTCATGCCTCAAAAACATCTATTTCAAGGTACTTTACAACGATTTTGTAGTAAAACACTTCATTGATGCTGCACCTAAAAACCTATCAAGCTGGATGCGGTATGTAAACTGCGCAAGAACAGCGGAAGAGGAAAATCTGTTCGTTTATCAAAATAATTATGAGATATATTTTGTAACTTTTGAATGCATCAAACCAGGAACAGAACTACTTGTATGGTATGGAGATGCTTATGGGGAAAGTCTAGGGTTTACCAGGGATACCAGTAGAAGATATGATATGACCACTTATTTACAAGGTATAGTGCTGATGAGATATTGATTTTCGAAATGGCCATACAGCTCATTTTTTTTCAATTATTGCAGTTGGAATTAACATATGTGTTATGGTCCCATGTTCATTTACTCCATATCCTTTCGTAAAATAAAAAATAAATATACGTTTTGATTTGAAACATTGACTTTATCCCTGAATTATATAGGTACCTGTGCAACGATATTTAGTAACTTTTGAGTATACAATTTAAAGACCGATATTCTTTGCTCATTATGTCTTGCAATAAAACTTTTTTATTGCAGTTGTAATGTAGGTGCACTTTGTATAACATTTCCGGTTGCAGGTTGGTTATTATCATAAGAAAAAAGAAAATTTATTAGTTTTGCGACAAGAAACATAACTTCTAAATTGTATTCATAGCAGTTACGTTACATTCACACATTTTTATTTTATTATGTGTATCAGTGTCGGAAAACAAAGGTATACCTGTACGTACTCTAGCTCAAATCTTTTTTTTGTTTCCGATGTTGCTATTGTCCTTGGATTGTTCGGTTTTGGATTGACGGTTCGGTTCTCACTTACTTTAAAAAGTTTCTTCGGTGACACTGTTGCTGTTGTTTTTAGTTAAAAAAAATTAGGGCTTCTTTGAAAAGAAACTAAAGTTTACACATCTGAATGACGCTACAAGAAGTTGAGATAATCGAGACTCATTGTAATTGAAATCTTAATAAATCAATAGCAAGAACTAGAACCATGCTATACACAAAGTTTGTTTGTTTACTCAACGTTTAGTCAACATTTTAATCAAAATATAAGATACTAACAGGACTCAAATTTTACCCAAATTGTTCATTCTTGTTTGTGACACTGACATATCGTATTACTGAAGAAATAAGTCAACATTTTAATTGAAATATAAGATACTAACAGAACTCTTTTTCAAAATAGTTTATCTAAAGACGGTTATACCGAGAATTAATATACATGAACTTCATCAATCGAAGTCCAAACACGTGACAAAACTAGAAAACGGAAGGACAAAGGCATGAACCACCAACATCTAACGAGCAGGACATTCAAAACTAAAGCACCATTACTGAACAAATTCAGAGAAACATCAGGTGCCCCTGAAAGCAATCATGTTCTGCTCTGTAAACAAGAGTCCAGACACTTTCAGTGGGCCTATCAAGGACAGTCAAATTCGTAAAGGAATCTTACCCAAATTGTTCATTCTTGTTTGTGACACTGACATATCGTATTACTGAAGAAATAATTAACGACACCCATATATTTATATTATATTTAGTCAGAGAGGAGATGAATTTCGCAATAAAGTACCTACTGTGGTAAATACTATATAAACATATTGGTATCGTAAATTATTTCGATTCTAATCGGAAAAATTCGGTAGTTTGAATTCGAACCAATCTAAGTCATAAATTCTAATTTTTTTTAATATTTATTTTACTTTTATATGCCATGTCAATACATATGATAAAGCATTAATGTACAATACAAATATTATTAAATATCAGACAATTTTGTACAATTTTGTGCATGTGTCCCCTGCCACCAGTAGGGATCCAGCAGCTCAAAAGATCAGAAATGTAACATAACACATTTCTTGAAAACTAATTACAAAAATAAATAGTTGGCCTACTGTGTCCCCACTGGTGCCCAAGGGAGGCATGCGCAGAAAACAATGTGGTATGTCAACATCAACATGGATTTTATCGTATTAAAGAAAAAAAAAAACACCCCCCAAAAAGAATGAAATTTAAAAACAAATCTAAAAAAATAAATAAATAAGAATTGAAAAAAAATAAGTAACTGAATAAAAAAATAAAAGAAATGTATTATGGAAAAGTAAATGGGTCTGGTCAGTCAAGATAGTTGAAATTTATACATGGTATTATATTAATGATTTGAAACATTAATCATTAGTTTAAACAGCACTAGAGAAATTATTAAGCTAATCCTCAAATGTAGTATTTTAAAATATAAACATTCCAATTAAATTTATATCAGGAGATTATGCCAATTTTCCCATTATGTTTGGAATAGTTCAAACTTGTTTTGATTCATTGCAATTACTTTCTCAGTTTAAAATATATTTCTAAGATGATATTTAATTCCTTCTAAAGTGATGGATTTATTTAAACATCTACTTGAATATATATAACATTTTATTGTTAAGATGAATAAATTTTGAATTTAACAATAGTTTTATTGGAATAATCCAAATAATAATGATTTCTTATTGAAATTTAAAGATATTTTAAAATAAATATTCCAATTAAATTTATGTCAGGAGATTATGACAATTTTCCCATAATGTTTGGAATAGTTCAAACTTGTTTTGATTCATTGCAATTACTTTCTCAGTTTGATATATATTTCTAAGATAATATTTAAGTCCTTCTAAAGTGATGGATTTATTTGAACATCTACTTGAATATATATAATATTTTATTGTTTAGATAGATTTAATTTTGAATTTTACAATAGTTTTGGTGGAATAATCCAAATAAGAATGATTTCTTATTTAAATTTAAACATATATTTGCACTGTTCATCATCCAGTGATCTATGTCAACCAGTAGGGTTTGCACTTTTTCACATTCCCATAGTAAGTGTATAATAGTTTCTGGGCTTTTTGCACAAAAACTACAAAGAGGATTTGCAACTATTTTAATTTTTGCTAAAAAGTGTTTGTTGTTAAGATCCTGTGATTGATTTTAAACTGAAACCACTGCAATCAAAATTTTCAGTAACACTGAAAGGGAGTTTATAAATTTTCTCCATATCGAAATCCGTAAGTTCGAACATGTTCATTACTTTACTTTTACTAGTTGGATTAGAATTGTCTGAGTTTAATATACTATATATATCTTTTACATCTTTTTTGCTTTTCAAAAAAACATGTATGTTTTTTTGGAATGAAGGAGTAACTTACCCTACACAATTCACTATCATGTATAAAATCTTTTGAAAGTTTATTCACACAGGAAATTATTCCATTAGATTTTAATAAATTAGTTTTAAGGTTATATCTTTTAGTAAAATCTTCAAATTTTAGCATCTCCCCGTTCTCAGAAAATAAGCCATTCACTATAAATATACCCTTTTGGTACCAGTCGTTATAAAAGACACTTTCCTTATCAATTTTAATTTTTTCACTATACCAAAGAGGAGATTTCAAAAAAAGATTCCCATGATAAGTCTTTATTCTTAAATAGAACTTCATTCCATGCAAATAGAACGTCCACCCAAAAAAGATTTTTACACTCTTTTGCCTTATTTTCTATCTAATACTTCCAGTTGTTATCATTAAATTAAAATCAATACCTATTGCCTTTAGCGTGTTTGATAGCTTTTTGCTGTTGAGCAATCTGCGAACCCACACAGCCTTCAGTGAATGTATAAATGTTTTTAAATTAATCATTTGCAGCCCCCTTCTACATAATCTTTTATTACTGTTTCTCTCTTTACATTTCTAATAGGTTTTTGCCATATAAAAGAAAAGAAAAGCTCATTGATTTGCTTTATATATTTATCTTCCGGATTAGGTAGAGATGAGAACAAATGTATCAATTTTGGTATAAGTAATGTCTTAACAACTGTTATCCTTCCAATAGTAGTTAGATTTCCTCCACTGCTTAAGAAGATATTTAATTTCAACAACTTTTTTTTCATGATTTTCAGCTCTGTCCTTAGCTGAATTTTGGCTTTCCTATTTAGATCCTTTTAGTTATTTGTTCTCTATCAGCTTTAACACGTTTTTCGATTAATGGACTTCCAAATGATTTGGTTTAATCTGCACTGATGAGACATAAGTTGTCGAAATGCGCATATGCAGAAAATAAATTAACAGCAACTTCGGTATTTTGTTATTTATTACCACTGGGCCGATGCCTCTGCTGGTGGACTGTTAGTCCCCGAGGGTATTCACCAACCCAGTAGTCAGTACTTCGGCGCTGACCCGAAAACCGACTATTGAAACTTGCAATATCTAAATTTTACAAAATTATGTTTAAAACTAAGGAATATCTCCCTCATGCAAAGCTCTGTTCTTCGCTGGGTTTTGGTTTTCCTATTTAGATCCTTTAAGTTATTTGTTCTCTATCAGCTTTAACACGTTTTTCGATTAATGGACTTCAAAATGATTTGGTTTAATCTGCACTGATGAGACATAAGTTGTCAAAATGCGCATATGCAGAAAATAAATCAACAGTAACTTCGGTATTTTGTTATTTATTTACTTTAAACATCTTTGTTAAATCAGTATCAAACTCGATTCCAAGACATGAAAACTTATTTTTCCCCCAGATTAAGTCCCAGTTATTGCACAATATTTTTGACTGTATTTCATACTCCCTTTCAAAACTACTTGAGTTTTTGAAAAAATTATTTTTGGCCCTGATATCTTAGCAAATTGTGAGAGTTCTCTTATGTTTTCCTGCAAAGAAACTTGAGAGCCATCTAATTTTATAGCTGTGTCATTTGCAAACTGAGACCACTTATTTTCAATATTCATTATTTTCAGACCTTTACCTTTTGTTATTATTTCTTAATTTAATTGCAAGAATTTCTGCACATAAAACAAACAAGTAAGGAGAAAGAGGGTCACCTTGACGGCATCCCCTTTCAAGCTTGAAGAAATTTGATAAGTTTCCACCTTGATTCACTGCAGAAATTATATTATTATAAAATACTTGTACCCACTTTTGTATAGATGGACCAAAGTTAAAATACTTTGAATGAAATCCCAAGACACCGAATCAAAAGCTTTTTCGAAATCAATAAAAATGATGAGGCCTTGTATATTATTTTCTTCGGCAACATGCATGAAATCATATAGCAATCTAGTGTTTTCCCCTATAAACCTACCAATTATAAATCCAGTTTGATCTTCATCAATTAATTCATGTAAAACACTTTCAAGCGATTTGCAATAGAACCAGATGCAATTTTGAACACAGTATTTAATAATGTTATTGGCCTCCGTTTTTTTTTAGAAACTGTCGAGGTTTATCTCCCTTGGGTAAACAAGTTATTATACCTTGTTTTTGTGTAATAGAAACCTGTCCGTTTTCAAATCCATAATTTATTGACCTTACTACAAAATGACCTAGGTTTATCCAAAACAATTTGTAAAACTCAGTACTAAATCCTGATGATCCAGGACTTTTTTCATTTTGCATTTTTCTTAAAGTTTCTGTTTCCTCAGAGTATGTAATTTTGCCTTCTAACCTTTCCGAAGCAGTTACAGATATTTTTTTTTAATTTCAATATCTTTTAATTCATCATCTAAATCAATTCTT
>MJUU01060960.1:0-12214 GCA_002080025.1 Modiolus philippinarum
GGAAGTGGGCATGCAAGAGATCTTAGACCCTCTTACACATTGTAGGTCCCAATACTGATACTTCATGCCAAATTGCAGAAGGTAGGGATATGTGGTGTCTGAGAAAAATGTAACAGAAATTTTCAATACTCGAAAAATATTCTAAGTTCAGTCAAACAGGAAATGGGCATGCCAGAGATTCAAAACTCTATTACACGGTATAGGTCCCCATACTGATACTCCATGCTAAATTACAGAAGGCTGGGAATTGTGGTTCCTGAACAAAATGTGACAGAAATTTTTTGTGACACCGATCGACAAAAATATTCTAAGTTCCGTCAAACAGGAAGTGGCCATGCAAGAGATCCCAAACTTTATTACACAGTATAGGTCCCATACTGATACTCCATACTGAATTGTAGAAGGCTGGGATCTGTGGTTCCTGAAAAAAATGTGACAGAAATTTTCAAGACGCAAAAAATATTCTAAGTTCCGTCAAACAGGAAGTTGGCATGCGAGAGATCCCAAACTCTATAACACGATATAGGTCCCCATACTGATACTCCATGCCAAATTGCAGAAAGCTCGGATACATAGTTCCTGAGAAAACTGTGACAGGAATTTTTGTGACGCCGACGCGGACGACGACGCCGACGACGACGACGACGACGCAAGACAACGGATAGTGATTCCTATATGTCGCCACTGCGTGAACGCAGGCGACACAACAAGTTGCCGGATGGCAGTCTGTGAAAACTTTTTTTTACCCTTTTTTTACTTATTTCAGTAAAATTGACTACAATTTAGTTTAATTGTCATACTATAACTGTCGGAGGGATAATGTCGCGGGACATTATACTGGGCTTGATAAATTATTAATATATGATTATGCGTCTGCAAATGAGCCCAATATTGTTAGATATCAGCAAATGTTTGGTAGTTCCTTCTGCGTGACAAGAACCATTTGTGGGAACACCGCCTGCACTTCGTCCAGCACCTAGACCAGTCGGCCATCTAGGCTTATTTACCTGTATTAAAGTTTTGGTTATCAAATACTGTGAAATACTTATCAAAACTCTGGTGTAAATTGCTTTTGGAGTGCAAAAAATTCAATTGAAGTCCATCCAAATCAATCCAAAGACCGGTTTCGTCTATTGACAGTTATGATTTTTCTACATTTTATACAACCCTGCCACATAAATTGATTAAGTCGAAATTGGGACAACTTATTAAATGGTCTTTCAAATTTTCTGGTCTACAATTCATTTAATATAATAAAAAGCAAGGATTCTTCTCTTATATCACTTGCAAAAATCCTTGTTCCTGGACATGCGATGACATGATTAAGACACTGAATCTTTTGCTAGACAACATTTTTGTTCGTTTCAGCAACATCGTCTGTCAACAGGTCATTGGAATTCCCATGGGTACAAACTGTGCACCTCTCATTGCAGATCTTTTCCTGTTCTGTTACGAGAAGGACTTTATGAAAAAACTACAGGATGGAACCATACAAAACAGTAATCAACTTATTTCAATTTTCAACGATAACAGCAGGTATATCGACGATATCCTTACTATTGACAATCCCCAGTTTTTAGACTATGTCGACCTCATTCACCCACAAGAACTGAAACTTAATAAAACAAACAATGATTCTAAATACTGCCCATTTCTCGATCTAACTATCATCGTTGACTCTGGAAAAATTGAAACTATAAAATTTATGAAAAAAGGGATAATTTTGATTTCACTATTACTAATTTCCCTTTTCTTGATGGAGACGTTCCTGCAGCACCATCATACGGGGTGTATATATCTCAACTGGTACGATTCGCACGCGTCTGATCTACTCTTGTCGACTTTAATGATCGTAACCTTACTATCACATCCAAACTATTACAACAAGGTTACAGATTTCATAGATTGATAAACACATTTAAGAAGTTTTATAGAAGATATGAACATTTGGTATCTAAATATAATGCGACTCGGAAACAGCTTATTTATAAAGGCATTTCTCACCCTCGTTTTACGGAAATGTTGATAAAAAATGTCAAAAAATAATTAAAAAAATCCAGAAAAACTGGGACGTAACTTACATTCTTTACGTAATAGGGGATATTGACCGGATATTCTTCATGATTCCGTTAAATTGGCTTTGGGATCCTATGACCTGAAGATTTTACAATATACTGACATCTCACTTATACTGCCGATGACTACTGAAATCCATGATGATTCTTTACCAAACCCTTCGGGAAGTTTGATTATTATTCCGTAGTGCGACAGTGTTTTACCAGCAGACTAGGCTCCTTGAGCTAGCCGACAGTTTAGCGTTGAGCACTCCTCGACCCATCCTTCTAAATAACGTTTTGTCTATTCTTTCCTTTTCAAGATTGTGTTCTTAGAGTTAGTGGTCTACCTGTATTAGGTTTTATTTGTATGTTTATTATACTATAGGGAAACGGGATAGAGAAAGGGGAGGTTTGGGTATCCATAAAACGGTTTAACTCTACCTCTGGCTGTTGCCAGTGCCGGTACCAAGTCCGGCTATCCCGATTTCCTATCGTTATCTATGTTTGTCTTTTGTCATTTTATTGTTTTTCTTGTGCAGTTCCCTGGTGGATTGTGACACGTGATTGTAATGTTCGGCCATTCTAAGTGTTTCCTGTTATCTTTCCTTTATTAATTGATAAAAAAAATACCTTTCGGTAACCGGATAATACCTCCCTCTAGGTTTATTGTTTATCAAACTATGCTATATAACGGGACAGATAAGGAGGGGTTTGGGTACCCATAAACCTGTTTCACCCCACCCCTGACTTTTGCTTGTGCCGGTACCAAGTCCGACTGTGCCGACTTCATATCGTTGCTTACGTTTGTCTTTTGTCTTGTGTTACTTGTGTTTTTCTTGTGTAGTTTTCTGGTAGATCATATCATGTAATTCTAAGTCTTTCTAGCTGTTTTCTATTATCCTTTTTATATTATTTATAATTTATATGACAGATCAGCTGTGATTAAGTATCGTGTAAAGCATAAGGGATTCTATGTCTTCTGAAACGAATGCCACCACACAAAATAATAATTTCATACAGTTTTTTGAAGTTTGTGACAATAATAAATGAAAGGATACGGAATCAATGCACATGAGGCAAAATGTCTACAAATACATGGTAACAAAGCTTTTATTGTTGTTTATCATCTTAAAGTCACCATGAGGACTTCAAAAATGTGCTTTGCTCATACCTCTTACTAAGTTAAAGACGGACCCATAGCAAAAAGGTGACATCCTTCAATTTGTCACAAGACCAAGCTGTGTGACATACAAAGTGAGTTAATTAAACATATTTAACCTTAGCCCATTAATCTTCAGTCAAAATAATTTTATTATTCTTATTATGTGAAATTTTCTTGAATCTCATGACATTCTGTGAAAAGTTATGCCGATGATATCTCTGTACGTACAGAAAGCCCACTGCGTGGAGGAAACGAGCAAGTTTCCACGTCGACTGATTTTAATAGACAGCGTTACAAACTCTCAACCCCGAGATTCCAAAGAATTCGACTCCCAATGGAACCAACAAAATTTTCGGTATTCATGTCTATAATTCTTACCCCGTTTGGTGCCTTCAAAAGACCTTTACATGTTAGAATGCAGTTTTGTGTGTCACTCTAAGTGTAATGGTCAAATTTCTCAGTGGAAAGATGATTTCTATAATACATTGTACTAAAATACCCAAGTTGCATATCACATTCTGAAACTCAGTTGGTCTTTGATATACAGTAAAATGTACAGTAAAGGTAAACGCTCATTCACTTTAAATAGTTCGCCGTGCAAAAAAAAGTTTTTCATTGTACTTATTTAATCATTTATACCTGAACTCTCAAAGAACTGACACGTTGATATTTAGTATTAAAGTCTGTTTCACTTCCTTTAGATAATGGAAATCTTACAATTTCTCCTCTATTTGAAAACCAATTTCTCTACCGTTTTGCATGTAGATCTAAAATGACCATACATAATTGAAAAATGACACTGTTACGATTAAAAATATGCAAAGACCGGTGTGTACATGTGAATTTTCCTTGTTTTTGTAAGACGGGTTAAAAATTCTAAGTGTTGGATATTTCTATTTTGAGGGCGAACAGGCAGGAAAATTTAATCGATCGGCAAGATACATTTCCTGTCGACAAGGTAAAAGCTGACCTCATTCTCGGTGACAATCGGGTGCAGTAAATATTTTCCGTTTAAACATAATAGAGATTTTGAAAAAGCTGTTTTTCCTCGAAAGTATACGATGTGTTAATAAATAATTACCGAATTTAAAAGTGTACAGTATTTTTACATAGTCATGCAAAATTTTAGCCGAAATATAAAGCAATGCAGTCAGATGAATGCAAAATCCATTATCTTAGGGAAGTGAAACTTAACTGCACTGAGGAGACATGAATTGTCGAAATAGCTTTATACACTATCTAACTTCACACAAAATACACCATCGTTTTTTTTTCAGAACTCACACCTGTATCTCTCTGTCCATCGCTAAAACACATGAATTACAGAATGGAATAAAATTTTCTGTTTGTATCAGACAGGTCATTGCAACTATGACAATTACCACAAGGAAATGCTTAAACAGTGCTGTAGGAATTTTGCTTACCCGGGTCTATTCTGTAATGCTTTTGTACTCTGTCTAATTATTTAACTGCTGTTATATTGATACCCGAAGTCTGTGACGTTAAAAACTTGTCCTGTTAATCTCACCTTACTAGATAAATTCCGCTGAAGGAAAATGAATCCGTAAATTATATATCATTCTTGGCACTCTGTTTGCCACTTACCACAGACGAATATGTAATGTATATTAAGATTATTTTACTGGCACACAAAACTGCACTAATTTTCTTAATGCTGCAGATAATTAAGTTTCGGTCTATACATTCCTTTCATTTTTTCTATTTCTATAAAATACGTTTCTTCTCCACTTCAAGCATTTCTCTGGTCAATTGGATTCATGATGGACTATGGAAGTAGAATGCGTTAATGAAGAAACTTATTTTATATAAAAGCATAGGCTAAAACTTAATTATAACTGTAATTTACGTTAAATAAAGGAAAGTTCATGATTTGGTAATCAAATAAGGATTGGTCATTTTATATTTTAGAATCATGCCTTGATATTTACAAGGAGGATAACAGAAATCCAAGTGGTGAATATGTCATTTATCAAAATTACCATCCTATCCGAGTATACTGTTCTTTTGAAGGGGATTATGGTTATACTTACATTTCCAGAAAATTTTCCGGATCTACAATAGACATGGAATCATTGTATTCTACCAAAGACTTCGCTAAAATACGTATCTTGAAAACTGACGGAAAACAGAGCGAGGTGACAGTGGAAAATCTCTCTTCTTATAAAAAGTCCTCTACTCTCTCATTTAATTTTAACAGCTATCCTGGTTACCAGGGACCACGTCCAAGGAACAATGGCCTGCATCCATTCGTGTTTCTTGGCTTTCTTCCAATACGTCTGGCTAAAAACCGTAACATCCAGGGATATAGAGCGGCAGGCAAAGACTTTACCTTTAGAAACTGTGATTCCAATCCTAATAGCTACATTGTATTTTATTTGAATCCAAAAAGACAGAAAATAGCTGAAGTTGGCTGGAGTAATAGGTTTATGACCGAATGGATCACTCGTTCCACACCTCTACGGTATCCTGATTTTATGGACAACAGTTTCTTCATGGAGTTTGAGATGCATATGGGAGGTTGTGGTGGCAAAACAACATCGCAGGTTGTTTCAAACACAAAGGCAGCGCTAGGACTACCATTTGGTAAGTTTTGCATGAATCAAAATTGAATACATCTTTAGCTCATCTGACCCAAAGGGTGAGCTATTGCTTTCACTTGGCGTCCGTCGTCCGATGTCCGACGTCCCTCCGTTAACGTTTCACATTTTCATCTTCTCCTCTAAACCACTGAAGCAAATTCAACCAAACTTTACAGGAATGATGTATGGAAAGTCCTTTACAAAGGGTGCTAATTTCGTCCAGATTCAACAAAAAATATGGCCGCTAGTGCGAAACTTAGGTTAATATTTGACCTTACGGGGAAAATCACATTTTGATCTTCTTCTCTGTAAAAAAAATAAAAAGATATGATGTCAATGTAAATGGGACAAAATCGCTGCAATTGTATGGTAAGTTTAGCAAGCGGAACAACGCTTTAATTGTTGTCATTATTCATCTTGGGGTCATAAAGAGCCCTTCCACAGTCAGTAAGGAAACACTCATACCTATTAGTAAGTTCAAGACGACTTTGAGCACCAGTTAGATCAGAATTCACATGTTAAATGTCAAACACCGCTACATTCGTGCTTCTTTTTATCATGGATTCAGGAATATCAACAAAATAATAATTTGTAAGTACTCTTACACACTCTGTTAAGCCTAGTACAATATAACATTTGAGCCTTAATCTGTATGTTGATTGATTTATATCCTGACAATTTATTTTTTATATTTGCAGCTCTTACTGAATCAAAAGAAGGTATGTTCTTAAAAAATAATATCTTTGAAAACTTGGTACACTTATTTTAGTAAACCTAGTTTTTTTTGTCTTCCAAAGGTGTGAAATTTATATGCACTGAAGACATATCAGATATTGAAATCACTATACACAGAACTAAAACTTACTGCAATGTTGGTTTATTTTTACATTCGAAACATATTCCTATTTAACATTCCATTTTGTGTGGCAGATTGCGTTAGGGATATAAGTTTATTAAAGCGATAAGGAGATAAGCTGTACAGCACTTGGTATCTATAGATAAAGATGCCATCTCATTACATCAATGCTAAATAATAAAAATAGTGTATTCATTATATAAAAAAGCAAAGGAACACTGTTTTTATTGTTGTTCTTCATCTTGAAGTCAGACTTTCAACAATGAGCTTTGCTCATACTTCATTATTTGAACAAAAGCATTGATCGTAATTTTATTCAACTAGAAGGGTAGCATACGAATTTCAACAATAAATCCATGTAGCACAGAATTGCATGGCGAATAATTTGAATCAAAAGATTTCATTTATGAAACCATATAACTAGTGGGAAATAACAATATTGTGACTTACAGAAATAAACTTCACCCATAACAGGTGACGTTTTTTATTCTCCAGAAGTATCAAAGATATGTAAAAAGGGATTAGCGATGAACCCACCTCAATTATATTTTTCATCAATGAATCCGAAGCGTCTAATCCAATGTAATGAAGATGGTGGAAAACTGGTGAAAAAATGTGATTCAGCATAAAACTGACCTAGTCCTGCAGTTAATTATACAAGAGAGCGCGATTACTCATATGATTAACAGAATAAACTCAGTATTAATAAAAGAAAAACTAGTTTTTAATTTAAAGTTAATGTCAAATAGGTTAAGCAAAAAAAAAAAATGTTAATTTTGCGATTCCTCAACATATTTTTCGAAAATAAGACATCAATTCCACTTACATTTGACAACTTGTGATTATCTTAATGTTAAATCAATTTGATTTGATCTGCACTGAAGAGACATAATGTGTCGAAATGCACATAAACAGTGGCTAAATTATCTGTAACTTCGGTATAATTTTGTAATCTAGTACCATTTAGTCAATGCCGCTGCTGTTGGACTGTTAGTCCCCGAGGGTATTCACCAACCCAGTAGCCAGTACTTAGGAGTAGAAACTTGCAATATCTAAATTTAATTTTTTAATTAGAAACTTGCAATATCTAATTTTTTTTCAAAACTAAGGAGTTTCTCCCTCTCGCATAGCTCTGTCCTTAGCTTATTTAAATTTTCTGTTTAGATCCTATTTGTAATTTGTTCTCTTTCTGCTTTTACACATATTTCGGTTAATGGATTTCCAAATGTTTTGATTTGATCAATTTGAAAAATCACCGATAAGTTGTCGAAATACTCATATGCAGAAGCAAAATAACCAGTAACCTCGGTATTATGTAATTTAGTACCATTTGCCGATGCCTAAGCTAGCGAACTTTTAGTCCCCGATAGTATTCGCAAACAAAGTAGCAAGTTATTCGATCCTGGCTCGAAAAACGATTTTATTTGAAACTCGCAATATCTAAATAAAACATTTTTTTTCAAAACTAAGGAGTATCTCCCTTTCCCATAGCTTCTGTCCTTATCTGATTATTGGCTTTTCTATTTAGATCCTATTTTAATTTGTTTTCATTCAGCTTGAACACATAATTCGGTAAATGAATTTTTTGATTTGATATGCACTGAAGACACATAATTTGCTGAAGCTAAATTAACAGTAACTGCGGAATTTTGTAATTGAGTACCATACCACTACTGGTGGATTGTTACTCCCCGAGGGTATTCACTTACGCAGTAGCTACATACCACTACTGGTGGATTGTTACTCCCCGAGGGTATTCACTTACGCAGTAGCTACATACCACTACTGNTGGATTGTTATTACTACTTGCCGATGCCTAAGCTAGCGAACTTTTAGTCCCCGATAGTATTCGCAAACAAAGTAGCAAGTTATTCGATCCTGGCTCGAAAAACGATTTTATTTGAAACTCGCAATATCTAAATAAAACATTGTTTTTTCAAAACTAAGGAGTATCTCCCTTTCCCATAGCTTCTGTCCTTATCTGATTATTGGCTTTTCTATTAAGATCCTATTTTAATTTGTTTTCATTCAGCTTGAACACATAATTCGGTAAATGAATTTTTTGATTTGATCTGCACTAAAGACACATAATTTGCTGAACTAAATTAACAGTACCTGCGGAATTTTGTAATTGAGTACCATACCACTACTGGTGGATTGTTACTCCCCGAGGGTATTCACTTACGAAGTAGCTAATACTTCGGTGCTGGTCCAAAAACTGATTTTCTTTAGAAATTTGCAATATCAAAATTTAACAAAATTTGTTCAAATCTAATTAGTATCTCCCTCTCGCATAGCTCTGTCCTTAGCTGATTTTGGCTTTTCTATTTATGTCCAATTTGTAAATTTGTTCTCTTTCAGCTTTTACACATATTTCGGCGTATTGATTTCCAAATAGTTTGATTTTTTTCTGCCTGAAGAAACATAAGTTGTCGAAATGCGCATATGCAAAAGCTAAATCAACAGTAATTTCGGTATTTTGTTATTTAGTACCATTGGATCGCTGCCTCTGCTGGTGGACTGTTAGTCCCGAGGGTATTCACAATCCCAGTAGCTAGTCATTCGGTGCTGGCCCGAAATTCGATTTTATTTGGAAACTTACAATGTCTAGACTTAACAAAAAAATTGTTTAAAACTAAGGAGTATCCCCACTCGCATAGCTCTGTCCTCAGCTGATATCGGCTTTTCTATTTAGATCATATTTGTAATTTGTTATCTTTCAGCTTTTACACATATTTTGGTATACATATTTCTAATTGCATCTGCACTGAGGAGACATTAGTTGTCGAAATGCGCATATGCAAAAGCCAAATTAACAGTGACTTCGGTATTAAGTTATTTTTTACAATTGGACCGATTCCTCTGCTTGTTCTTATTCACCAACCCAGTAGACAGTGCATCGGTGCTGGCCCAAAAACCGAATTATTTGGAAACTTGCAATATTTAAATTGTATTTTGAAACAATTGGATCTATGTCACTGCTGATGGGCCATTGTCCAAGAAAGGTATTCACTTTTTCAATAGTCAGACCTGTCTGACATGAAAGTTTCCCCAGTGAATTATGGAAAATAAAAATATCCAAGTTGCATAATAAATGTTATGCTGTATACGTGTTTCAAGGAGTAATCTCTCAGTAGCAGCATATGGAAAGTCATAATCTTAAAGTAGCCAAAAGAAAGAAGTACTAATTACCAAATAAATAGCAATAGGAGGCCAAATAAAGTGCCTAGGATATCCACCGAGTGTCATACACGGAACGAAGCCTCAGTATTTTAAGGGCTAAGAATTTTGATAAAAACACTAAACTCTATGAAACGCAAGGTAAATTATTCATGTCATGCAAGTCTGACTTTTGAGCGGTTGAATATCCCCGGGAACTTCAAGTCCACCAGCAGTTGCATTGTCCCAATAGTTTCAAAATACTAAAATACCGAATTTGCATGATAAACAGTACATTTGTTATGCTGTACACGTGTTTGAAGGAGTAACATTATCATCAGCAGCATTAGAATCAAATCATATGGAAAGTTGTCAAAAGAAAGAAGTACTCATTACCAAAAAATGAAGAAATACAGTAACTTTGGTATTTTATTACCGGAATTTAGTACCATTGGGCCGATGTCCCTACTGGTGGACATTTATTCTCCTAGGATATTCACCAACCCAGTAGCCAGTACTGCGGTGGTCGGTGTTGGACCGAAGACCGAATTTATTTAAAAACTTGCATTATCTAAATTTAATGAGATTTTGATTAAAACTAAGGAGTATCTCCCTCTCGCATAATTCTGTCCTTGGCTGATTTTGGCTTTCTTTTTAGTTCCTATTGGTAATTTGTTTTCTATCAGCTTGTACACATATTTCGGAATTTCGGTATACGGATTTCCAAATTTTTTATTTTATCTGCACTGGAGAGACATAAGATGTCGAAATGCGCATATACAGAAGCTAAATAGTTGGGCACCTTCGGGGACTTAAAGTTCATCAGGAGAGTCACCTATCTAGTGATCTGAAGTTTCTGTATTTTTGTTATTCCAGCGTATATGTCTTTCTTAAATCTGTAAAACCTTCCAAAATTGATCCACTTTTTATTAGACTTAGATATTTTTTTAGATTTGAAGGGATCTTGTCTGATTTATGGATATTTAATCGTGAATTTATTATTATGTTGAGCCATTTTCAAAAAATGCTCAAATGGTGTTGAAATTCGTGTAAGGTCAATATATACCACACTTGTATGCTTTCCTACATATTTCGGTTGCTTACAAATAGACTACTGCAAGGTTACTAACATTTTACCAATAACAATAGTCATTACTACAGAAGTTTTGTGGATCGCTATAGGATATCAGTTTCCAAGACGACAACAGATCAGCCCTTTACAGCTAAAGTTTTTTTTAAATCCCCTACCAGATTCGACTTTACTACCGCAGTTGACATGTTAAACACGGCGGATGTCTTACAAGAAGCCGGAGATGCTTATTCTACCGGTGCACCTGATCTCACCCATGGTTTTTATTGTTGTATATCTGTATGTTTGTCTTAATTCTTCTTTTCTGTACCATACTCATATGATGTCCTTCTTTCTTGGTGTTTCCGGTGTTGCCGTTGCCCCTTGATTTTTCTTTTTTGACTGTCTCATTTACTGTATTATCAGCCTGTAAATAGCCTTTAAATGAAAAAAAAATGATAACAGGAAACATCTACAATGGCCGAAAATGACAATTACATGCCACAAACTGCCAGGAAACTACACATGAACAATACAAATAAGACAAAAGACAAACGTAAACAACGATAGGAACTCGGGACATTCGTACTTGGTACCGGCACTAGCGAAAGTCCATTTTACAGTGGTTGGAAAGATGTTGCTTCTCCAAAGATATCGAGAACCCAATTTTTTGTTGAGAGTGTACAAATATATTCCCTTCTAAAAGGTAGTAAGTTAAGGTTGGTTTTAGAGCTCCTATAAAACGCATTTTTACAGAAACGTTCAGAAATTGCCATGATCAGTCAAAAATTGAATTCAAATAACATTTACTATGGCTGAATCTTTTGTCTAAACGGTATGAAAATGCATTAGAATTGATTTTGTTATGATAGTTTATAGTATATACTTAACAGATGACCTATTAAAATAGTTTTGGATGAGATTTAATTCAAAATTGATGTATTGAAAGGTAATAAATTCACGGGGAATGAAAATCAGTTCGAGAAAGTGGTAATAACTCTTTGAAAGTCAGATCGGGGAAGTGACACTACCTCCGAAAATCAGATCGCGAAAGTGGCAATACCTTTCTGGAAATAAGATTGCGAAAGCGGCAATTCCTTTTTGAAAATCAGATCGGGAAAGTTGCAATACCTCTTTGAAAATCAGATCGGGAAAAAGGCAAAATCTCTATAAAAATTGGATCGGGAAAGTGACAATACTTCTTTGAAAAACAGATAATTTTCTTTAGGAATTACATTGTATATTATTGCAGGCGGGCTCTACGCGAATAAGAACAAGATCAAACCTTAAATTTGTTAATATTTTATACCT
>MJUU01060960.1:13034-25365 GCA_002080025.1 Modiolus philippinarum
GCGAAAGCGGCAATTCCTTTTTGAAAATCAGATCGGGAAAGTTGCAATACCTCTTTGAAAATCAGATCGGGAAAAAGGCAAAATCTCTATAAAAATTGGATCGGGAAAGTGACAATACTTCTTTGAAAAACAGATACAGCGATGGAAACGTTCAACATTCCCTACCACACGCACACGATTCACACGATGAACGCACACGGTTCACACGTTGAGCGCACACGATTCGCACAATGAATGATACAGAAAGTTCTCAATCATGTATCGTGTACCGTGTATCGTGTACCGTGTACCGTGCACCGTGTCGGTTAAAAAATCTACATATTTCCACGAAACGAACTCGAAATGAAAAATATCAGCGTGCAATAAAAGTCGGGATATTCTAAATCTCACATCATAAATAAAATGATAATTTACAATGTGATACATAAAGATAAAACCAATGTTAATTTTGACAAAAGAAAATACTGGTAGTCGGTTTTCCATTTAATAGCGTGTTACAAACTTTCTCCCGGGAACTGTCTCCACTTAGGGTCGGGTCGACATAAGCTTAAAATGTTGTAATTTTGTCAGAAAAATTAATAAATTAATAAACAATGCTTAATCAAAAAATAATTTACGTCAAATAAAAAAGTCATGATATATCCTAATTAGAAAAGATACATTACTTTTAAATTAGATTTACACATACTTAAATTTTCTTATAATTTCAACATAAATATATAAGAAAGGGCACATTTTCTCTATTTTATTTTATACCAGTGTCACAATACTTAAACTTGCTATAATTTAACCATAAATATAAAAGATAGATTTTATATTATGCCGGTGTCTGCAATACTATAACTTGAAAGAATTTAACCATCAATATAAAAGATAGGGCACTTTTTCTCTATTTTATATTATATAGGTGTCTGCAATACTATCACTTGATACAATTTAACCATATATATAAAAGATGGGGCACTTTTTCTCTATTTTATATTATACCGGTGCCCGCAATATTATAACTTGATAGAATTTAACCATAAATATAAAAGATAGGGCACAAATGTAATTTTCTTCAGGAACTACATTGTATATTATTGCAGGCGGGCCCTACGCGAATAAGAACAAGATCAAACCTTAAATTTGTTAATATTTTATACCTATCGATTATTTTACATGGAACAAATGCAGTAGATAACCGAAGTAACAAGGGGTTTGATTTTTACAAAAATCAAAGTCCATACACATGTCAAAAACGGGAACACAGAAGACAAAGAAAAACAAGGCGACATTAAGGTAGTTCGATCCTAATAAAAATATCAGACAGAATTTTTTTTCTTTTAAGATATTTTGTAGGTCTTAACCTATATGTTCCAAAAATAAAATAAGAATGATATGTCACCAATCATTTTTTTTCTATTATCTGGCTTTGAAAATCAGGGCAAATTCAGTATTTTTCAGCAATACTTACAAAGAATATAAAGGGAGTTGTAAGAACATGCTTATTGTTTATCTTTCATATAAAATGAATATCAGACAGGATTTTTTAATTTTTTGATATTGCAGAGATATACACTTAAGCTATCTGTTACGCTGAAAATATCTACATGTCACCGTATATTAAGAGAGTTATTTTATATAGTTTACAAAATAGACAATTTTAACTTGAAAAGGGATCTAATTCGCGGGAAAGTGTATGTCAATCTATTATGAAGTCAACATGAATAGGCCAATACAGGAAAATTCCGGCTTGAAAATGAAGTCAATTCCGCATCCGACTCGTGTTACACAAATGCGCCAATCGAATGCGCCGTGTATTAGTGTCGATCTACCTTAAGATCTAATAAAGTAAGTGAGAACCGAACCAATCAAAAGAAAGAACAATCCATGGATAAAATAGTCGAAGGTAAATGTGATGGAAATGACAATTCTGTATTTGCATGTTCGAGTGGTTAAAATGCATGGTTCGTTTTCGCTGATGCCAACATTTACGAATGTGACAGGTAGGAAAAATCCCTAATTTCATGATACACACTGAAGAAAATTCGAAATATACTGTGAAAAAAAAACTTTTATTTGTGAGGTTCCTATTTTTGAGGATTTCCTCGATGACTTAAACAACGAAAGTTAAAACCCAACGAATTACCAATATTTACGAAATATGCCATGAAAAATCAGAAGTAGGAATGAAAAACCCCTATAAGCAGTGCTATGCGTAATATATTTTCCGTGTTGTATTGGAAATAATAAGTACTAAACTATTATGTGTAAAGGTTCACAGAGCTCTATTCGCATGGTATTTATGAGAAATATACACTTAGGCAAATGTGAGGCGCAAGAAAATCTTCATTTTGTTTGTCATAATGAAGTTGGGAGAACCGAATCATCAGTCCTAAAAAGAAAAGTTCGAAGACAATGACAACACCGGTAAAACAAAAACTAACACAAAAAAGAAAAATGAAGACACACAAACAGATGAGCAACACAGGATCCAATTAATCAGGTGCACCCATAGCCGCTCCTATGTCTTATAAGTCATGCTGAGTGGTTCATAATATCGTAATGTCGACCGACCGTAAAACTTCAGCATTGATGACTTAAATTGGTAACATGCCCTTGTTATAAGCAACCGAGCTATCTCCATGAAGTCACTCCTTCGACCACAGTCCCGTGAGTTGAAAGATGTCAACTCCCTTTCAATGTCATATCTCAACCAAGATGGCCACAAGCGACGAACATACTTAAAAACAGGTGTCCTCATGATTCAATATTCATTCGTCAAAAATTTCTGAAACAGCTTGGACATGCATTCACAAATCTTTTCGTAATCAACGACACCAATTGCAACCAAATTTGTTTCAAAATAGTACATGAGTTCATCTCTTTACAAATATGTCGGCAGTGCTCATATCTAATTCATGGTGGGATCCAGTGGCAACATTACCGAACATTGGACTGTTTGGTCTCTTGGATAACGTAAAGATCATGGTCCAGGTGATCGATACAGACTATTTCGAGCTACTTCTCTTTGAGGGTAATAAAACTAAGTAAAATGCATTTTTCTTTTTAATTTGAAATCATAAAGCCACCAAATAAATTATACTGAAAATGTTTGTAACTGTGTAGTTTCATATCTGTTCCTGAAACTTTCACGTACGTAGTGTCTCCTTTACGTAAATACAATATTGTGTTCAGAGTTGAAGTACCATAATCTGTATTCCCAGGATACAATGCAACAGTCGGTTCATAAAGCTTCCACAGCCGTGCGCGGACGGTACCCCCTTTTGCTCCGATCAATGTGCAGGAAAAATAATAGATTCCAGACAGTGGTGCAGTAAATATGCCAGAAGTCTTGTTGTAACCGTTCATTTTGTTTAACCACACTTTGTCGAACTTTACAATGGAGTCAAAATGGTAACTTTGGTCACGTGTTGAAGATACCGTAAAAGCAGGAACTGTCGTTAACACTGCCCTGTCACAGCTTTCTTTACCTTTGAAAGATAGAATAAAATTATAATATATGCAAATGTATAAGCTCTGCTTATTGCATTGGTTGCATGTCTGACAACCCCTCTCGTATGCGAAGGTTTGTACCATAATGGAATCTAATGTAAAATTGTCAGTGAATAATTATTTCTTCCCTGCTTTAAAGAAACTGTTATTGGCTTACTTTGATGATTTTTATATCATGTACTTGTAAATGCAACATAAGGAACAGGGAAACAAGTTTAAGGCTCATTCCAATGGCTTCATGTGGTAGGAGTTGTCACGCAATCAAAACCCCCATAAGCATTTTTAGGTGTTGGTATGTAAGCAATTGAGATTTCATATCACCACGACATCATAGATAGATATGAAATGTCGGTGTCACAAATGAAAACGGACATTTTTAGCTAGATTCACGTCTCCCCGGATTAGACACTACCTATTTTGACTTGATACAATTGCTTGCCTCGATCAACCAATCTTGACCAGGTCCGTGTAGTCATGCGTAGACAATAGTCAATAAATGCTTTACTAAATGTTATAAGTAATTTTGCTTCTTGTTGTTTGTCCGTTTTTTTTTACTTGTTCTCGGATGGTTAGTAAAAACATGAAAATCTCATCAAAGTAAAACAGTATATTAGGGGGTGACCGGTTGATTTTCAGGAGGGGGGATTGGTCGATTTTGTAAATAAATAATTTAATCTTGTTGCCAGTTAAAATGAATATTCTAATCCTACTTCTCATGAACATAAGTAATTTAATTTTTATTTGAATAATAAATTTGCATACGGAAATAAATACATTGGGTCACAATGGTGAAAAAAAATTATTTGCTCGAGATTTTCATAATAAATTTTCCAGACAAAGCCCTACCCCGAAAATCAAATGGTCGTCTCCTTATTATCATATATTTATCAAAAACATATATTTTTATGTAGAAAACGGTTAATACCAGATGTAATGACGATCAAACTGTTTTCACTACTTGCACGCCATGTGTATTTCAACTTATCTTCGTTCTCATTTAAAACTTTGACAACACAACAACGATTTCAATGCTGTGGATTTTTTTCCTCACAATTTTTGCTCGTAAATATGAACGGTAGTTCTTCTAGTATCTGTTATAATTCTGTGTTGGCCAACTGTTTCGAAGCTTTCTTAGTGTGTATGCAACAGATGTCACACAGACGAATGTTAGTAACAACGCGCAATTTGATTGGTTGTTTGGTAATGAAATGACGTCTCTGGTTGGTCAAGTAAAAATCCCGAGTAGACCTCAGGTGAGGTCTACCCACTCTGTGGTTCAAGCAAGGAAATGATGTCTCGGCCAATCAGCGAAAAGCTGTCTCGACCAATCAGCAAAAAGAAAAAATCCTTGTCATTTAAAAATACCAATGATTGACCCACTTATAGTGTGACGGATGCTGTATACAGAGCAGGACATAATTACCCTTCTGGAGCACCTGATGTCACTCTGTTTTTTTGAGATTTCACATTGTTAGTGCTTCAGTTTTTTATGTTGTATTTGAAGTGTTTGTGTGTTTTGTTGGCATGTAGTGTCTTTGATCTTCAGTCTCCTGGTGTTCCTGCTTTTGCCTTGACTCTGGACTTTGATTTAGGTAATCTTGTGCTTTGTTACTTCGGTATTCTACTGCCGTTGTTTCATGCAACTTTGTCTATCTGCACATCAAGCATTTGGTTCAAAAGAGCCATACCTTTTATGTAGTGTATGTACGAATAACTGAATGCAATAGAAAGATAAATGAAACAATGTAGATTGAGAAACAGCAACCTAATACCTAATAACTGCAAAACACTTCCAACAGTTCAGTCCTCACAGAATTTTACATGTAGTTAACTAAACATATTACGAACGCAGAGGGCTTTTTGAGAGGAACCACCCTTTTCTGTAAAAACTTATATATTTCGTCAAGAATTTAGACGAAATTGAACAGGAATGACAAGAAACAGCTTTTCTTGGACCCAATTTCTCGCAGGCTGGATTAGTGTTGTCCTGCAGTGCGTTCGTCAATGCACTACTTTGAGGAATGAGGATTGGTGACACGCACTACAGAGGATGTTCACGACTGGTAACACACGCAATAGTGGATGCTCACTCTTCTAAATGTTGTGATTGCAATCTAGATCAAATTAAATAAAGGTGATTATACAAGTGTGGCAATTTCTTCGAAGTAGTCACTAGCATGAAAGATATGATAAATATATCCCAAGATGAAAGTTCGACGACATCTTTTATAAGTAAAGTGTTCTACATTTTATAAATAGCGTATTATGAGGTGAGAATTTAATAAATTGAAACCGTGTAGATATCCACTTTTAAATAAGTCAAAACAGAAACACCGAAAGTCTATATGAAACAATCTTCGGGGATATTCATTTAACATCATATACAACTATAGTCAGTAACACGTAGATTCAATGGACAACCTAACGTCTTGCTCATATTGCTATGGAAACAACAAGTTTAAAAGTGACGAGTGTATAAAATAAGATAATATTAATACGATAATGGTAATATTTGTGAAAAACAACAATTTAAAAAATGCACTTATCCGGGGTATTTACAGTCTCCAAAACATCTTACACCCCTACATATCATGGAGGTTTTTATAGTTTATATGATTACCGTTTGATTGTTGGTTCCCTTGGCCCTTTGATTGTCCGAGAGAGAAGAACATACAACTTACGCCAACTGTTAAACAACATCTAAAACTAATCCAACCCCAGCGTAGATCCATTTCCAGTTTATACAGATAAATGTTTGCTTGGAATTTTGAATCAGTTTCATGCCCATATCCATATTATCCATTCCTTCTATCTGTTTTTACTTGGATCCGCTGCTAAGTGCGATCCGTGTTAAATTAATTGTGCATCTTTTGAGGATGATTTTTATGTCAAGTTTGGAGTGATTGGGGTTAAATCTGATACTAAAACACTTCATATTTTAAAATTGTTGTTTCCGTTAATTCTCTCGTATTCAAGTACTACATGTATGCATAAAAACCTGTATATAGTAAAAATAAATGAGAAATGACAATTAAATTCTATAATGACAGATAACAAAATTTCAATGCGTTTTGAAAAATCCGTTGCAAATTTATAAATCAAGGCAACCAGCCCTAGCCACTATTTGTTTGATTGCTGTAGCTATATCTACATGATGATATGCATGTAAAAATAGAAAAAATTCCAGTAACTCCGAAAACAGTGTTTTAATCCTATTAGTAGAACTACAAAATTTTAATTTCGGAGGTCTTTTGTCACTTGCCACCTTAAACATATCCAAATATTTCACTTTTTGCAGAAAGTATCTGGAAATCTGGTTTAGAATATTAGAAAACCGAAGTTACTGTAAATTTACTTTCTGCGTATGGCAATTCGACGAAATTGGTGAAATAATAAAGGGCTACGCCGAGCGCAGCATGATACGACCGCAGCATGTCGACCACTGAAATTTGAAAAAGTGTAATTTAAAGTGAATGTGGACACACTAAAGAGGTTGACACAGTAATAAGATGGACACAATAAGGAGCTTGACACCGTAATTAGCTAGACGCAAACTAGAGAAAAAACCCAATTAGCCCTTAAAGACCCAATAAAGCTTCACTACGGTAAGAAGTATTAAAAATCCGATGACATACTACCGAAAGCTTCCAACAAGGGGAATCCAAAGAGAAAATCCTGTTGAAATCCAATGAAAAAATAAAGATTTTACATATTTTAAAAAATTGCAATTTTGGCCCTTTTGACCCCTTGAGCTTGGAAATGGTAAGAATTATGTCAAATACATTGACATACTACTGAAAGCTTACAACAACAGGAATCCGTAGATAATAATCCCATCGGAATCCGATGAAAAATAAAAATTTTATTTAATCTACTCATTTGCAATTTTGGCCCTGTTTGGCCCTTATAGCTTCGACCGGAAACTAGTTATCAAAAATCTGATAGTTAAGCACCATGTTAATTTTTCATTATGAATCCATTGCAAAAAACTGTATAAAAATCGGACCAATAATAGAAAATATTTTTTTTAGATTTGCTCTTTTAGGCCTTATATATCTCATAAACGGTACATGAGAAGTGAAATCTGTTGCATACTGCAGATTGGAAATTTCCCCAGGACCACGATGAAAGAAATCCCATCTAAATCTGATAAATAATATTCTACAGCAAAATATATGAAAACAAGCGATTTAACCTCATATTGGTCTTTTTTTAAAAACCAGGAGAGGCCACAAAAACCAAAATATGTCCTAAACTTCCTTTTGTTCCAAGGAACATTTTGTAAAAATTTCGTAACAATTCATCAACTGGAACTTAAGTAATTAACAAAAAACAAAAATGTCTACAGACGACGACGACGACGACAGCGCCATACCATTATACGACCACAAATGTATTGCGGTCATATAAAAATTGATTGAATCTTGTATATATAAAAATGTAGAGCAGGCAATAACAAAATTACCGAGCAGAATTGCCGAAATTCAAGGGTAAAAAAAACAAAAACAGGGGCAAACTTTTCAACCGTAATGGTCGTGGCTTGGTACAGGCATATCAAAATAAATGGTGAGTTAAACCGGATTTATGGTGCGTCTTAATTAAGAATAGAATGTAATAATTTTAGCTTTAATGGAGCATAAAAATGTGAACTGTAGCACGTTTTCATTGAATGAAGCGCAAAAAAGCGCGTGGTCAATGCCATTATACGAGAATAAAGCTACAAAATATTGCATTCAGTATTTATAATTACATTTCGTAAATAGAATGCAAGTGTCCACGCAAGATTACTTAATGAAATCGTGGATGGTGATGATTTTTTGTCTGTATTATTTCGCCGTCTTTGTTCATTTACTGGGAAGTTTACAATAGATGTATAGCAACTGAATAAAAAAAAATCCGTTTTTCACTGAAATGCCTTGATTTCTTTATTATATCATACTGAATTTAAACTTTTAACTGATTTAAAAGAGTTTTTTCGCTATAAATAACCAAATTCCGAAGTTCTTGTAAATTTGGTCTCTGCATATGACCATTACGACAACTTATGTCTCTTCAGTGCAGATTAATTCAAAACTTTGAAAAGACCATAAAACGAATGATATATAGAACCTGTGTGAAAACGGCAGATAAACAGTTTCTGTTAAACAATGAAATTTGCTTAAATTGTAATAGAGTATATATGAAGTATTTCCTTCAGTGGACGTTAGTAATAAAAGTAGTACTAAAACACTGAAGTGTTAAACCAATCAAATCTCTTTTCGTGTTCTTGACCTATTATTTTAATTTCATGAAGGAAAAACTATCATTTCTTATCTTTAGAAACCATTTTAATATCAAAAAGGTGTTTCCCCGTTTTTTATATAAATTCATGTTGATACTCGATTTAACCCATGAAAAACAAAAATAATTAAGTATGTGGGAAGCAAACTGTCAGTCCATAAACAATAACAAATTGAAAACACAAAGAACAAAGGACATCATATTTATACGACACAGAGAAGAAACATGGGGACACACATAAAGATTAACAATACCAGATCCAATTAAAAACCATGGGTGTACTGGAAGAGCAAGCATCTCCTGTTTCTAATAAAAATAGGTTGATAGTGACCAATAAATAAAAATGAACAACACTTGCACAATATTCTTGACACGCTTTGCCTTTCTAACCGTTCTGGCCGTTTTGGACCATCACTGATACCACAAAAATAGGCCGTTTTGAACTTTTATTCATTAAAGAAAAATGGGGGAAGTTTTCATTCAAATTTTGTGTGTTAGTTGTAAGTCTTTATGGCAAATACAAAAAGAGTTTCAAACTTACCATATATATGAAGTTTGAATGAGGCCACTGAATATTACTTAATTTGACACATTTCGGATGCAAAATTAGGCTAAATTTATGTATTTTTTGTTTTGTTTTATTTTTTGAATAGTTTTAGACTGAAAAACCAGCACAAAAAATACATTTTATAAATATTATAACAAAGAACAATGTTAGTTTGTTTCATGTATGTTAAAAACATTTGTGGGTAAATATGTAAATACTAGGTTAAATATATTAGAGTCTTAAACTTGGCTTCCAAGGCAATTTGTCAAAAAATGAGATTTTTGTACAATAGCCTTTAACTATGAAAATTATATAGACAGGATCAAATTTGAAACAACTGCTTAGCATATCTACCAAACAATGTTCTTTTAAGGTAGATAGACGCTGTTGCGCTGCGCAATTCAATTGCACATTAGAAAAATGAAGAGTCGTAATTTGACAGGTTTTCCTTTTTGACGTCATAATTGAATGGCAGATCAGAAACGTCATATTTCGTTAACTTTGCCGCAAATTAACTCCCTTTTCCCGTAAATGATGTTAAATCCGGAAACTTTGTAAAAGATCTCCGTTAAAGGTATGGTGACATATACATTTTTTTATTGTAACAAAAAAATTATATCATAAATTATATCATAAACTATCTGTTCACACAAATACATCAAATTCTCATGGATATAAAGTTCTATTAAGCTAAAAACTGCCTTTCCGTATTTTCCCCGTGCATTATACATGTATGTAAATTTAAGTGAAAAATGGCTAAAAATGGGCAAACTTTGATGTTAATTCTAGAAAAATAAAGCATGGTTACCCATACTTTTTATTACAGATTTCGGGTAAGTAGGATTGGTTCTTCAATTGTGCCGACTTACAACAAAATCTCATGGATATGAATATTACTGTGCATCTACCTTAACTTGCTTTGACATTGAAATGATACGAAAATGAAGCAGATTTCAGAAAACTATAACCAGATTCAAATTTTTAAATGACGTTGACTTGGATTGCATATGACCTTCATGTCATTTTAAGGTCACAATCTGTTCAACTGAAAATATGTACTGGCAAGTAGCAAATTTGGGGTTAAACGATTTCAACAAAAACTATCGTTTTTGGCAAGTTGCTATTGGCACACAGAGATGAATAATACCGTATCCAATCAAAACCCATGTCTGTACCAGAAGTGTAAGCATCTCCTATTTCTTACATTGTAATATCAATATCAATTTTAACATTGATTATCCATTTTACAATGTTTTTGCCAACTGATATTTCCTTTGTGTGTCTTGTCTATTTTCTAGTTAGTTCACTTCCCGGGATGGGGGGGGGGGGGGTACCTTGGTATTTTTTTCTGGTAGGGATGTGCCAAATTGTTCTCGGAAACATGCCCCGAATTTATATTCTCTTGTGCATAAAACTTACCCCAAATTTATATAACTACACTTAATTTAGGACCCGAATATATTCATATACCATTGATTTTAATATGATAATTTTCAAAAATCAACAAATCAAAACAAAAGTACATAAAATATTGAACATTTAAAGAAAATAATGATCAGAAATTGTGTTGTTTCATAAATAAATGCCTCTTTGCTTTTTGTATACCCAAATCTATATAAATTATTATTTCTACATGCAAATTTATATACAATTTGTTTAAAAACACACCCAAATTTATATATTTTACGCAAAAAACCATACCCGAATTTTTTGCACATCCGCGTATACCAAGGTAATGGAAGTTACCCCCGGGGTTCATTTTATGTCTATGGGAGTCTAGGATGATGTTTATTTTGCTGAACTTGATTAGCCAACTCCGACCTGCCGTTGGGTTGGGGTTTCCTCATCATTCATTGAAGATCTTATGGTGGCTTTGAGTTGTTATTACTCCCCTTTGGGTCATGTCTCTTTGAGACATTCCCCGTTTCCCTTCTTCTTCCTATTGAGCAATGAAGCATTGTTTTTAGTAACATCTGTCTCATTTGGTATCTATGTTATCTTTTAAGAAACTGAATGACAATGCTTTAAGTTAAGCACACAAAAAGTTTAATAGAAAATGGAATAAAAAAGATAACAGGAAACACCTACAATGGCCGAAAAACATAGCCACATGCCAGAAAGTAAATAGGAACTGCACAAGAAAAAACCCACAATAAAAATACAAAAGACAAACATAAACAACGATAGGAACTCGGGACAGCCGGACTTGGTACCGGCACTAGCACTAGCAAAAGCCAGCGGTAGGGTTAAACCGGTTTATGGGTACCCAAACCTCCCCTTTCTCTGTCCCGTTTCCCTATCGTAGAATAAACATACGAATAAAACCCATACAAGTAGACTACTAACTCCATGACCACAATCTAGAAAAGAAAAATGGGGGACAAAACGTAATTTTGAAAGATGGGTCAAAGAGTGCTCGCCGCTAAACTGCCGGCTAGCTCAAGGAGCCTAGTCCGCTGGTAAAACACTGTCGCACTACGGAAGGAAAATCAAATTCAAAACTCCCAATGGGTTTGGTAAAGAATCGTCATGTATTTCAGTAGACATCGGTTTGAAAATAGCCTGTTTTATGGTTTTTAGTGGTAGGGTGTTCATATTTGGTATGTGACCTCCTTATGATGAGAGCTTTCTAGTGGTATCATATTTGAAGACGTTTTGTCCTTGACCTTTCCCTGGGGGCAATTTTTGAAAAACTTTAACCTTGCCTTTAGAAGGTAGGCTTTTAGTGGTAGGGTGTTCATATTTGGTATATGACTTGCTTATAATGAGAGCTTTCTAGTGGTACCTTACCATCCTACCACTAAAATAAGAAAAAGAAGGGAAACGGGGAATGTGTGAAAGAGACAACGACCCTAAGGGGAGCAATAACAACTCAAAGCCACCATAACATCTTCAATGAACGGTGAGGAAACCCCACACCCAACGGTAGGTCGGAGTTGGCCCCTAAATAAAAGAGTTGTCAAGTTCAGCGAAATAAGCATCTTCCTAGACTCCGATAGACATAAA
>MJUU01060961.1:2613-39288 GCA_002080025.1 Modiolus philippinarum
AAAAAATAATAAATAAAATAAACAAAAAGTTAATAATTAAAAATAAAGATAAAAAAATTAAATAATATATAATAAACAATAATAAAATAATTATAAATAAAATAAATAAATAATATAATAAAATAAATAAATTAAATAAAAAATAAATAAAATTATAATGAAAAGTAATAAATAAAATTAATAAATATAATAAATATAAGTAATAATAATAATAATATAATAATAATAATAATTAAATAAATAAAAAATAAAAGTTGTCATAGCAACTAAGGTTAGGGTTAGAGGTTGGATAAAGAAAGAATAGCATTGAATAAAAGCACAAGTAACTATTAAAAAGGGTAAAGAAAAAAATAACAAAAAAGATAGTTAGAGTTAGTCATGAACAAAAGTCAACAAAATCAGGAAAAAGTGTGTATAAGGAACACAACAAAATTGAAATTAAGAAACATAGAAAAAAAAAGATGTCATAGCAACTTAGGTTAGAGATAAAAGGGAGATAACTCCAATAAATTTGAAAATGGAAAGTAGCTATGGAGATATAGAAGAAAAATGGTTAGGGTTAGTCGTGAACAAACACAACATAACTGATCTAACAACAGAAAAGTTAGGGTTAATACAAGAATAAGTGCAAGGTAAGGGTTAGGATAAAGACGAGACCAGTGGGCATGGACAGAAGTAGGGCGAGACCAAAGTAGAAGGTAAAGTAGAAGGCGAGACCTAGGAAAGTACCTTGGATAGAGGTAGGGTGAGACCAGTGACAACACTATGGACTAGTGAAGTCAAAGGCGAGGCACTCAAGACGAGGCCAAAGGTCAAAGGTCAACAAGGTCAAAGGTCCAGTCACTGGAGACAATGGTTAAGATGTAGTAAAGAATTAGATTAGGGTTAGGGTAAAAGCAAGGCCAAAGCTGGGATAAAGACGGGACCAGTAGGCAAAATCAATGACAACACCAAGGGGATCAGGCCAAAGGTCAATGATACACTTAGCACCTCGTCAATAACGATTGCAGCGCCCTCTATATTAGCACAAAAATTCCCTCCTGAACTAATTTGCATATTTTAGGGAAAATTAGGGGAAAATGAAAATATTTTACAAAGAATGCACTATGGGGGTCCTCGACAAAAGTGGTCTAGGGTAACCCGTTATACTACTTTAGTGCTACCGATTTGTCCTTGTGATTGTTTTTATACTATAGAGATTTACAAAAAGTTTTTCAAAATTTCACCATGGTACTGTTTGAGGGTTAGAGAAGTAACATGTGTCATGGATTTCATTGGTTCATTGTCTAAGGGTTAGAAAATGACATTTACCAATCCTCTACCAAACAGACATTTCAAAACACTATATGCCTCACTGATAGTGTGACGGGTGTCGCTAGCGGGGCAGGACATGCTTACCCTTCCGGAGCACCTGATGTCACTCCCGGTTTTCATGGGAGTTCACACTATGAGTGCCTTAGTTCTTAATGTTATCTTTTTATTTCCGTGCATTGTAGCTGTCTCACGTCATTGTTTTGTCTTTGTTTTTATCTGTTACCGTTTCTGCTATGTCTTTGGACTTCGAGTTTTGTAGTCATCGCTTCCCTTGTTCCTTCGGTATTCTACTGCCGTTGTTTCTAACAGATAGAAATTAAACACCGTAAGAATATGTCAAACTTACAAACTCACAATAGCAGAAGTGGTTAAAACAACCCCTGTATAGCAGTGTTGGTATATATATATATATTTTTTTTGGGGGGGGGAGGGGGGGGGGGGTAATTGATGTGCTTTTTTTTGTCATGGCAATAGCCAACAAACCTCTTCAATGAAGGCCTATTATATTGAAGATAATTTTACGGTACTTCTCAGACATGATAGGTACGCGATTAATTTTTTATTTCAAGTTTTTTGGACGAATTTGCCATATGCCGGGTTAACTGCTATAAAAAACTAATTAACAAACGTGAAGTGAAAATGGATAAGGGGATTATGACCAAGAAAACATCTATGGGCTTCACCATTTGAGGTGAAAAACAACTGAGTCTTCTGTAACATAAAACTATACAATATGTTGGCGTTATTTTTATGAATTAAAAATTCATCATATCACAAGTATATACCCCTGTTTACAGTAAAACCTACAAGCTGTCGTAAATAGAACTACTTTATAGTCTAATCTGTTTTAAATCTTCTTTCTGTCATTTACATATTAATAAAAACACCAGGAATTTTTTTTTCTTATATTTTTACACTTAATTAGCGGTGACATCCTTGAGCATTAACTTTCATTAAAAACTGTAAGACGCAACAGTCAAAATGTAACAGGTTCTCATGAGATACTAAGGATTGTCATAAGAAACAATTTAAGTAAATCAGTATAGTTTAGAAATAAAACAATAATAGGAAGTAACATAAGCAAGTAATTTGTAATAATAAGTAAGAACCGTACTGTCTGTCCATAATATCAAAATAGTAATGGTGGATTACATGATACCCCGCCACGTTTCACAAAATTTCTTGGTTAAAAGGGGCATAACTCCACACCGATGTGTACCGCTGAAACAAAAATTATACTTGGCCTGTGTTTTGTGGTAAACAATTTACATACAATGTATAAAGACAGTATGTTATTTCATCCACAAGTTATGAGTAAAAAGCCCGAAAATTGAAAAAATTTCAAAGTTTCAAGGGGCATAACTCCAGAACCCCTTAGACCTCGAAACCCAAAATCGAACTTGACTTGAGTTTTGTGGTAAACAATTTACATACCAAGTTTGAAGACCTTGTGTTATTTCGTTCACAAGTTATCAGTCGGAAACCTACGGGGAAGGGACGGACAGACGGACAGACCGACGGACAGACAGACAGACAGACAGACGGACGGACGGACACACGACTGAGGGTATCACATAATACCTCGCCACTTCGTGTGGCGGGGTATAAAAAGCCAGATAATGTCAACATTGGAAACGCAAAGAAATAGAGACATCAAAAAGTACGCCACAGAAAAAAAAATACAGAAAAATACATTCTTAATTCAAAAGAGGATATCTACAGGATATTCTGCATGAATCCGTTAAACTAGCTTTGAGATCTAGTTACCTGAAAATTCAACGCACATACTGGCTTCTCACTGATACTGCCGATGTCTACTGAAATATTTGATGATTCTTAACCATACTCTTAAGGAAGTTTGGAGTTTGGATTTTCTTCAGTTTTTAATAAACAGACTAGGTTCCTTTAGCTGACCGACAGATTAGCTGCGAGTGTCCCTTGACCCATCTTTTAAAAGTTTCATTCCTTCCTAGACGTTCCTGGAGTTAGTAGTCTACCTGTTTTTGGTTTAATTCGTATACTAGTATGTATTACATCATAGGGACACGCCACAACGAAACAACGGCAGTAGAATATACCGAAGGAACAAGGTAAGCGATGACTACAAAAACCGAAGTCCAAAGACATGGCAAAAACGGTAGCAGATAAAAACAAAGACAAAACAAGGACGTGAGACAGCTACGATGCACGGAAATAAAAAGATAACATTAAGAACTAAGGCACTCATAGTGTGAACTTCCATGAAAACCGGGAGTGACATCAGGTGCTCCGGAAGGGTAAGCATGTCATAAAGGGGAAAGGGGAGATTTGGTATCCATAAACCGAGTAAAATTTACGGCTGGCTTTTGCTAGTGCCGGTTCTACGTCTAGCTGTCTCGAGTTCATATCGTTGTTTGCATTTGTTTTATTTCATTTGTAATTTTCCTTTGTAGTTCCCAAGTAGATTATTGCATGTCATTGTTATTTTCTGTCATTGTAGATGTTTCCTTTTATCCCATTTTATTCCATATATCAGAATTGTGCAGTTGCATGCAATTATAATCTTTTTGCCTTTTATACTTTTTTCTTTTCTTTATCCTCTGGCAAAATGCTGTTTGATTAAATAAAATATATTAGTATCTGACTGGTTTCTTCTGACTGGCTGCTTGAGCTATCCCGCAGATTAGTGATAAGCACCCCTTGATCCTCTTTCAAAAATACGTTTTGTCCTATTCTCACTATTTTAAGATTGTGTCCAAAGAGTTAGAAGTATACGTGTATCTGATTTTTTGTTTTTCGAAAACTATATAGAAACGGGACAAAAAAGGAAGGTTCGGGTACCAATAAACCAGTTTAACACTACCACTGGCTATTGCCGGTAAAAATCCAGCTGTCTCGAGTTCCTGTCGTTGTTTACGTTTGTCTTTTGTTTTTTGTTTTTTTGTTTTGTGCAGTTTCCTAACCAACTGTACGACGTAATCGTAATTTGCCGCCATTGTAGATGTTTCCTGTTATCCTTGTATCTCGTTTGTATATGTTATCTGGATTTTTACATCTGTATATTGTAAAATATCATCCCGTGAGCCAGAATATGAAGCACAGGGGCGAGTGAGCGCAGCGAACGAGCCCCAAGCTTTATATTCAAAATTTCAAAATTCAGATAACTTGTTTATCGTCTTTTATTCCTTATTTCTATACAATAGTTTATTAGGTTTTGTGTCAAATTCTCCCAAGGTTGCGCTGAACCATGGGGTTCATTCCTTTTTTACAAAATGGGAAATGTTTTGTAGTTATTTTATGACTGCACAATATTTTTGCCGGCTAACATTATTGAATTTAGAAATGTTTTGATCGAACTATGTTAGTAAATCGAAATAAAGTCGTTTTTTTTTATTGCAGAACCTCTCCATTTTACGAAAGGATATGGAGTAAATGAACATGAGACCATAACACATATGTTAACTCCAACTGCAATAATTTTAATGAGCTGTATGGCCATTTCGGAAATTAAATCCTCATCAGCAGCACTAGAACCCAAACAAAGGAAATCCATAATTTCAAAAAATGTTTAAAATGTAAAAAACCAAATGAAATCCGAATAATCAGTTATATCAAATATAGCTAAGGACAAAACTACGATGGAGGGAGTTAATCCTTAGGTTTTAGAATTTACATGAATTAAGATAATAGTAATTGAATAAAGTGTAGACATGAGGTATAATCTCATGTACAAGTACACCATATCTTCTTCTTTTTCTTCCCATCAAGTACAGGCCACTGTCGTGGATTATCGTACTGGCGCATGTGGTGCAAAGAGGACTATATACAGGTGAGGTGCAGAAATATATACAGGTGCGGAGGTGCGGCTAAAAACATCCAGTACGTCTAATGTCTGATGGTGGTGGTCTGGATCTGGGACTTTAAGCAGTCAATGGATGATGCTCGGACTGCTTCTGCTGGTAAAGAGTTCCAGATACGTATGCCATCAGGGAAGAAGGACTTCTGGTAGATAAGTGTCCTTGCATATGGGACCAAGAAGGTGATGTTGTTACCTCGAGGTGAGATAGTTGGTACCAGGATCTGAGATGGTATGTCAATCTACTGATTCACCACTCTGTACATCATACAGGCTTTGGCTTGGGCACTGCGTTCTTCTAGGGTTGCCCACTGGAGCTGATTCAGCATGTAGAAGACGCTACTGGTTGAGTAGTAGTCAGCGTAGACCATCCTGGCTGCTCTTCGTTGAATCATCTCCACTTTATTGATGTTTTCTGCTGTATGAGGATCCCATATGACTGCTGAGTATTCTGTCAAGGGTCTTATCATATCAGGTAACATAAAGACTTGGTTTCCATTGGGCAGTGATGTAGGTTACGCCGCAAAAAGGCTAAGGTGTTGTTTGCCTTTTTGGTTACCTGGTTTATGTGGACATTCCATTTGAGGCTTTTGTGTATGTTGAGTCCTAAGTACTTAGCAGAGTCTACCACTTCTAGGGTGTGGCCATGGATGGTATACTTATGGCTGATGATGTTTCTCTTGCTGGTGATGTTGAGTACTTGGCACTTCTTGGGATGGAACTCCATAAGCCAATCTTTTTCCCATTTCTGCAGGTGTTCAATGTCTTCTTGGAGTTTCTTGGCATCCTCAGTGGTTTTGATGTCTTTATACAAGGCGCAGTCATCTGCAAACAGTCGCGTTGTTGATCCCTCTGAAACTGTATCAGGTAAGTCGTTAATATATAAAAGTAACAACAACGGACCAAGGACGCTGCCTTGGGGCACACCGGAATGCACTGGAGCTGTGTTGGACTTCGCCCCCTCAACAAGAACTTGCTGTGTGCGGCCGCTGAGAAAATTGGCTATCCACTGATTGGTCTTGTTTCTGATGCCATAGAAGCTGATCTTGTAGAGAAGACGCTGGTAGGGAACTTTGTCAAACGCCTTTGAAAAATCTAGTAAGATTAAGTCTGTCTGGCCCCTGTTTTCAATGTTCTTGGCTAAATCCTGGATGGTAAGGATTAGCTGGCTTTCACATGAGCGTCGTTTCCTGAAACCATGTTGTGCATCATGTAGAATATGGTGGTCGTCAAGATGTTTCGTAATGCTGCTGCAGATGATGTGTTCCAGCATTTTGCAGGCCACTGACGTCAGGCTAACCGGGCGGTAGTTTTCGGCTTTGCTCTTGTCTACTTTCTTGAATATCGGAGCCACGTTTGCTGTTTTCCAGTCTGATGGTAATATGCCCTGATTGATTGAGGCCTGGAAAAACAGTTGAAGTGTTGGTGCTACTTCTGTGGCCATCATCTTTGAGTATTCTGCATGATATTTCGTCTGGTCCTGTGGCTTTATGGATTTTAAGGCCATAAAGTATTTTGAAGACTCCTTGTAGACCGATTGTAATAGGTGACATATCATCAAATGGACTAGGGCCTTTGTTTGGTATTGAGTCGCAATCTTCATTTTTGTTGAGTACCGATGAAAATTGGCAATTCAGGATGTCTGCTTTCTTCTTACCATCTGATTGTATCATGCCAGTGTTGTCTTTGAGGGGGGCAATTCCAGTGTTTTCAGTACGCAGTCCTTTGATAAAGCCCCAGAATCTCTTCGGGTTTTCTGTCGAGTCTGGGCTGATGATGTTGGTTATGTAGTCGTTGTTGGCTTTTTTACAGGCTTTGGCAGATAGCTGTTTGATATGTTGGTAACGTCTTTGATCTTTTATGTTGCCTGTTCTCCTTGCTTTGTTATAGCTCCTCTTTTTCTTTCTTGATAATGTTTTGACTTCTTTATTTATCCAGGACTGGGAATATCTTGTTGATGACTGTTTGGATGGTACATGCTTGTCTTGAAGTTTAAGCAGGTTAGATTTGATATAATTCCACATCTCTTCTAACGGACTTGATGTATTATATGATTGGCAAAAAGTGGTGGAAAGTTCTGCGCAATCTTTATCTAAGAAAAATAAAGAGCATACATCTCTACCACGGGGAATTGTTTTACCAACTCCACACTGCAATAAAAGACAAACTCCTGTATTAAATATTTTACAAAAGGATATGGAGTAAATGAACATGAGACCATAACATATATGTTAACTCCAACTGCAATAATTTTAATGAGCTGTATGGCCATTTCGGAAATTAATTCCTCATCAGCAGCACTAGAACCCAAACAAAGGAAATTTGTTTACATTTGTCTTCCAGTTCCTAGGCACTTTTATGACGTCACAATGTAAACAAAATGGTGGGTCTGCTGAAGTTATCAGCGACCTAGTTTTTGTATTTTTTCGAATGTCTCGTTTGTATTTTTGTGTATTGATGGCGGTAATTTCTTTACAAAATTAAAAACAGAAAATACATTAGATTCTTTATCTAATTAGGATTTATTTCTTGCGAAACGGATAAAAAGGATATTGCTTGTCAAACGTTGGGAGAACTGCTTTGATAACTCCAGGTCAAACTCTTGATAAGTTCGGGTGAACCGGATACGGCTTTTGCGGAAGTGCTCTGCAGGCTGAGATAGGCACAGGGAAAGACGATAAATATAAATATCCATGATGAACAATTAAAGGATATGGAGAAAATGCACATGAGACAACGTCTCTACAAATGCATTATAAAAAGCAATAGAAAAATGCTTTTTTGTTGTTCTTTATCTTGAAGTCATCATGAATCCTTCAACAATAAGCTTTGCTCATACCTCAAAGTAATTGGAGGTTAAATAGTGTCCCTAGCACCGGTTTGAGCAGAATTCATTGCTAAATGTTGAACCACGGTGCATCCATGGATGCGGGATCTTCAACAAACATAAAAATTAATAGTGTCTGATTTTGATGGATAAATCATTTATACCTTAGCATTTAAATAACTTCGAATTTCTTATAAGTAATTGTTGTTTAAATTGTTGTTTACAAATTATTATGTCTCTGTTGACTCTGTTGTGGGTGGCAATTTATATATTTCTGCCCACCCTTCTTACGTAAACTGTAATATTTTATACAATTGTTCACTCACATTCTATACAGGACTTCTGAGTCGTGTTTAAACCGGAATAAATTTCTGAAACTATACGAACAAAAAAATCAATATATCAATACATTGAGAGAGAATCACTAATTAATGAACACTGTTGAGCTAAGGGTGGTTTATATTCAATCTGTTGTAGCGTTTTCGTCAATTAAAATTTAGTTAAAGACTTGTCATGTAGGGACAATTATAAGTGTATACTTTAATGTTATTCATATTTGTGTTTTATGTGGTTGTATTTATTTCAATAGATCAAGAATCCAGTCATTCCGTCTTACTGGTATTTGAGGAGATCGTTTCCGCCTTCAGTTAAACGAGAGTTCCTATCTCAAAAGTCCCGTATTGCGTGAATTTGTTTGTGCAATCATACGTGTAATGGTCATGGTAGCCTTTATACGTTTCGTCATCTTAAATGATATGAGGGGACTTTCAATAAATTAAGCATTAATTCTAGAATTGACTACAACGACTAAACTGGATTTTGCAATTTTTCCTTTAATTTTGACAAAATTACTACAGAAGTTTCAGGATCGTCACCATGATCATGATTTGACAGATTGTTACCACGTTTCTACTCTGAAAAAGGAATAGACATTTCTGAGAAGATCCCTAGCTTATTACCCGATCAAGTGACACGCAGCGGCAGGTCATTCTTACTCTTCTAAGCATATGATGATAACTCTAGTTTGTTAGTTCACACTATCAGCGCTTTTGGGTTGTCGCTTTTTTGTTTTTTTCTGTCATACTATCTCCATTTGTGCTGCCTCTGTATTGCTGTTTTTGTCATACCGTCTCCATACGTGTTGCCTTTGTATTGCTTTTTTTATTTTTGTCATTACACCTTCATTTGTGTTGCCTCTGTATTGCTGTTTTTTTTGTCATACCGTCTCCATTTGTGTTGCCTCTGTATTGTTTCTTTTTATTTATATCATTCCATCTCCTTTTGTGTTGCCTCTGTATTGCTGGTTTTTTTTTTTGTCATACCGTCTCCATTTGTGTTGCCTCTGTATTGTTTCTTTTCATTTTTGTCATACCGTCTCCATTTGTGTTGCCTCTATATTGCTGTTTTTTTGTCATACCGTCTCCATTTGCGTTGCCTCTGTATTGTTTCTTTTTATTTATATCATAATGTCTCCATTTGTGTTGCCTCTGTATTGCTGTTTTTTGTCATACCGTCTCCATTTGTGTTGACTCTGTATTGCTGTTTTTTTTTTATCATACCGTCTCGATTTGTGTTACCTCTGCATTGTTTCTTTTTATTTATATCATACCGTCTCCATTTGTGTTGCCTCTGTATTACTTTTTTTATATTTGTAATAGAAATGCACTGTCCCCATTTGTTTTGCCGTTGTATTCCATTTAAATTTTGCCATATTTTCTCCATTTGTGTTGATTTTGTATTGCTGATTTTTTATTTTTGATATAGATGTCCTACTGTTCACATTTAATCCTTTCTGACTCGTTATCCCTTTGCTTTTTAGTCACTGCTGTTTACAGTACCTTTATATGATGTCTTGTATTAACCATTGCACTTACTAAAGTGTTAGATTGCGTATCATTTGGTTTAAATGCTTACGAATGGTATTTATTTGTGATTCAATGAACAACACCGTTCTGTTCTGCAATGCGTTTTGTTTTGAGCAATTAATTTAAATATTTAAATTAATTGCTCAATTTCAATTAATTTAAATATTTAAATTAATTTAAATTTAAATATATAACCGTCATTATATTTGACCATTTAACTGCCAACATGTTTAAACTAAATTTAAAGAAGACTTGTTCGTATCGGGCATATCTTGAAGTGAATCTTTGCAAAAATGTCAAAGGACTGGTTGCCTCAGTACTTGTTTCTATTTTGTCTACATAATTATCATCAGAATCATATTCAGACGTCTGGTCATCCTGTTTTTCAGTGTGTTCCATTTCAGTTGTTGGAAAACTGAGGACTTGTTTTACTGTTTGGTCAAGATTCAATGGTAGTATTCCAGCTTTAAACTTTGTCGTTTCTCGACACACACTTCTTTGTTCCACACACTTCTCATGCTTAAAAGCTTATTCACTCATTGATGTCTTTTGATAACTGCTTAGTGATAAATTGGTTAGATTACGATTAAATCGAGGTAAATCTGTCAGAGCCATCATACAGTCGGAAAAAGGATAGTACGAGTTTCTGTAGGTGAAATAATGTGCTAACCATAAATAATATCTTTAAGCCTTTGTAAACAGTAGGTTTTCGAAAATATTGTATCATGGTTTTAAGTGTCGTCCTTAAAATGGCTTACAGCATGCAACTTTTCAACTGCAACGGTAAGAAGCGTATGCATCTGAATTGGATAAGCAGCATTTACGGATTTTAGCAGTGTTATAGATTGCAAATATTTTCATTCTCAGTTAATCGCGTCTATTGAAGAAACTGTGTACCTGTGGTCCATTGGTTATGTTGTCTGTGTTCAGCAATATTTTGGCTGCAGCAAAATTATCTTTCACATACGTGCTAACAGAGTAAAAGTGATCGATTGCGTTTTCAACTTTTCTGTGAACTCTTGCTTTCAAACGGTACCATAGGGTAGAATACAGTTTTCCTAGGTTTTGTAAGAAGTTTACTGTTCCACGTACTGAGCATAAAATATTTTACGAAAGGATATGGAGTAAATGAATATGAGATCAAAACACATATGTTAACTCCAACTGCAATAATTTTAATGAGCTGTATGGCCATTTCGGAAATTTATTCCTCATCTATGGCCATTTCGGAAATGTATTCCTCATCAGTTTGATGTTAACGGTTTGTGCACCTGTTACAAATATTTACTCATCGAATTCTGAAGTAATTCCAATTAGTTGAATTAATGACGCGGCACTGCCAGAGTTATCAATGTTGCCTTGCGGCCTTCATCCAGCAATAGTTTAATAGTCTGTCTGTCATACCATTTCAATATAAGATTTTCAGTGTAAGTAAAAACTACCTTTTGTTTAAGGGAGTACGAGTCTCAAAAATTTTGTAATTAGAATTAAAATTCTGGCCTTTTGTCTTGAAAAGCACATCTAATGGAACAACTTGAGCAAAAAATTTTGAAAATCCATGTAGGAATTTTTGAGATATAAGAGGTCAAAATTTTGGCGTGAAACAGATCTCTCTAGAGTTTGCCTTCATTTTGCATAAGATGTTTATAGGCCTTTAAATATATGAAACTATAATTCGAAGTTGATTAAATTTTATACGCAGTCTATTTTATGTATTTTAAAGTGACTTATGACCAAGTAAATGTGATCCATGTGCAAAAAATTTTAGCACTGTTTGAATGGATAAAACCCGAGGATATAGAATGCTTCTGAAATCTGAGGCTCGTACTCCCTTAAATAAAATTTTCTTGCTACTTTACTACTTTTATCACACTGATAAATACCACTTTTACCAAACTGATCGGACGTAAAGGTCGTATATAGGGAAAACTCAAATTCACAAACAGCAAGAGTATTCTGCCATTATCGGGGTATTCGATTAATGGGTCAGTGCTCCCCTAAATCACAATACCATTACATTTCAATTCTGCGAGCAGAATCACTTGCTACCACTGGCTTATCATTTGAAGCTTTTGCAAAAGCACGGGATAATAGTTTTGGCTAAAGATGTACTTTGTCAATATTTTGACTCTTACAAACATTACCTTTTTCTTCTAAACGAGTTTTCATTTCTTCTCCCGAGGTTCTGATTTTACCAATTGATGATCTATTTTTTAAGAAGTCAACAAGTTTGTCCCTCTTCCTCTTCTGTGGCTGGGCTCTGAAATCAGTCTGTGGACAAATTGCAATAATTACATTATGCTAGCAATCAAAACTGCCATATACCAATGTAAAATTTCTTGCTTTGTATAGGTGTTTTGAACGTTGATATCGACTGGTGCATGAAGTCTTAATCCTAAAGTTTGCTTCCTTCAGTCATAATCAAAAGCGTACATTCTCGAACATCAGCAGCAGATATGGCGAAAGGGTCTGGGTAGATTCCTACTTCATTCGATTCGACTAAACGATATTTCTCTTGGACTATAGTATGTACTTCTGATTTGCCTTTTAATCTCAGATATAACATTTTCTTTTGCTAAACGAAGATTGCATTCTACGTCCATTCTATCTTTGTTAATAACAAGACTTGCTATGTCTTGGCAAGAGCCTTTTAATATCAGAAGATGCATCTCTGAGAGAACGCAACATTGATAAATAAGACCCCCCCTTCTAGCAATATATCTTAATTAGCAAAACTTGCTTTAAGGCTTTTATTGACATGAACTGCATCTGGTAATATAGTAAACAAGTACGATGGATCAAGTATGCAAACTTCTCTATATCCAATTGTCATTCACATGCCCACTTATTGCCTTGTTCGCCGTCAGCAGTGATTACCAAAACAACCAATCTTACCACTGCCTATGCAACATTTGGTTGCTTAACAGCAGGATGAATGCTCATTTGGCCAACAGCATCACGTTCAAAGCATACCTTATCGATACTCAGACAATGATTCGCAATTACTTTTGCAGTCCATATCATCCGTTATAACTTGGTAATCTATCATCAGGCGATTTAACAGAATTGTTTTAAGTATCTATAACCGGGGAGATGTAGGCATTCGAGTTATAATCGAGAAGGAATGTATTTCCGTTCTACACTTTTATTTTGCAGTCCGGCTTAACCAAACTATAAGTCTAAACTGATATAACAAATAAAAACAACAACAAAATAATAAAAAAATACAGAGATTAGCGTTGCCAGTAGTTCTTAATGTCACTATAGAAAACTAAATAAACACAAACTGTGACTTTGTAACTTGTGACCAAACATACACTGTCTAAATTGAGTCCATTTATGGATTAAAGATTACTAAAATCCGCGATAAAAATTTGTTGAAAGACAATTGATTAAAATTAAGATATTGAAACAAGACTTTAACAATTATGATTTTCAGAGATAATTAGAATAAATAATTTCCAAAATATCTGTTGATAACGAATTCCATTTATTTATACTTTCCGAAAATGAGAGTCCAAAGTGTCCGGTGATATATCACTGCAAAGGAAGAATTAATGTGATTTCAGACTTACAATCGTGAATAAAAACAAATAAAAACCATCAAAACACTTATTCTGACAATCAATAAAAAGTATAACCGCTCGGTGATGGCAAGCGTCAACGCAATTCTTTTTTGGTCGTGCAAAATTAACTGTCTGCTCGACTCCCTTATGTATTTGGTAAAACACACGTTGAATGCTTGAACTAATTTAATTTACTATTAGGCAAACATACATAATCGGTCAATTCCCTGTGAGGACCTTTTCCTCCAGATTTTCGGCAATAGAGTAAATGAATTTTATTCTTTGCAACTGAGACCCTGTTCACACTTGCAATATTTGAATCGATCGCGATCGATTCCAATCGGTTTGAGCTGTTCATACTGTAAAAAGATCGATTGCGATCGATCTTATTTGGTCCGATTAAAAGAGGTGGTCTAAAAAAGATCGATTCAAATAGAGACGATTATGGCGTTGGTGTGAACAATACGGATCGATTGCGATCGATTCAAGTGCTTTGAATAAGCATGCGATTGATCGCGATCGGTTCTAATGAGAACGTCAAACCTGATTGAGATCGATCGCAATCGATTCAGATGTTTTAAATGTGAACATAACTGAACAGGTTTTAAAAGAATCGATCTTAATTTGGATCGATCGCGTATAGCTCTAATGTGAACACGGTCTGAGTCCTAAGGGAGGAGACAAATTCAAATCTTTCTTACACAACTGTCACATATAAAGTTGTATTAGAGCTTTGGTCCAGGTAAGCGATACAGGCATTTGATAGCCTCTTGTTAAAATTATATCATCAACTCTTATTTCATTTATAAAATATGATTAAGTAATTGAAATTTAAGATACACGACTGTGCAATACGAAATATGATGTTGTTGAAACAGATGATAGATTGATTAGTTAGAGTTAAACGTCCAATACTGTATCGAGACAAGAGCAAGTTAATCAATTAAAAAAAAAGATGTTAGTTAAAGAAGAAGGAAATTACGGTGGAAGGAAAAACCGGGGCAACGAGATTTGATTGCCACTGGAAGGCAGAGAAATCGTTAGGGACAGGAAATTAAGCCTTCTATACGATGCCCAGTTTGTCTGCTCTCCCTGCAAATATATAGAAAGGGTCTTTATACTGCATGGAGCGTGGCGTTTTTCCACACAGTTTGTCTACAATGCTTCGCGGTCACGGCAAGAATGAGCCAAACATTTCATCCCGAGTAAAAAAAAATAAATAAAATCCGAATAACTGATATAAATAGCGCAATAATAAACTACATAAATTATTTGTTTGCAAAGTTTTAATTCTTGCTAACAAGCAAGCACAACAAATGTTAAACACACCTTTATTAACAAAAATGAGAAAAAAAGAAGTCAAAAGTCATCTTTGTGATATATGTCTTCAACAAGATGATACTTTCTTAATGTGTACGGAGGATTGCTACTCAGCATGTAAAGTAATTATATCAAACTACAAAATATGGGAATATCACATTATAAAGACATCAAAACTACCAATTTAATTTAATATCGAAATATTGGGCCTTGTATCAGCAGGGTCCAACTCAATATTTATCAAATAAATGTCTGCATCTAGAATAGATAAAAGGACACTGTTAATGTTGATTTGATATTCATTTTTCACCGTTTATAAAGAAATTTAAAATATTATAATATAAAGCTTAAAATTGTTGCGTTCTTGCAAAATTATGATAATGGCTGTTCAAAAATTAATAAAGTGAAAATGTAATATAATTGAACAGTTAACCTAAACTTTCATGCAAAGTCGTATAGTCGTATACATGCACATACATGTCTGTTTAGTGTTCTTTATATTGGTATATTTTGTACAATAATTTTCAAAAAAGTCATTGACATAACTTGTATATCGGGTACGTTTACAATCATCGAAACGTTGAAAGAAGTATTAAAACCAATAAAATAATTAGTAATATTAAAAAAAAATATTACTAATGAAATAAAATAATAAATCGTCCGCGAACGGTATTTTACTCCCCTTTTTTAAATTTATTTCTCGGGATTCATGGATATATTTGGGTTATGCTTTGGTGTTTGTATTAACCGCAAGTACTAGTATATTATTGTGCATTTCGGTTTTTTTTCTAGAAAATGAAGTAAGTTTGTCGTCTATTTAAACGAAAAAAAAATCAAGGAATAAAAAAATGTTTGGTCATAAAATCCCTAAAGATGGGACTTTTTAGTTTACAAAAGTTTTAGAGTTTTTGTGTAAAACCATATAGAACTGGTGTATGTTTATACAAGCGTGGATGTAATATCATTCTATCAGAATGCAAGTTTTTAAACATTTTTGACATATAACACCTTTATAAATTACAAACATATTCAATTTGGAATGCTTTAAATTTTATATAAACTTATTCAAAAATCCACACTTTATTTAAGAAAAAACAGGACCAAATGCATGTTTTAAAGGCATACATATGAAATATTTATGCAAAATAGGAATTTTCAGATTTTTAGTTTTTATAGTTTCACCATTTCACAATAAGCAAGTGAAGATTTATCTTTCTCTAATTTCTATCCAGTTTCTACATTTTCTGAACGTTAAATAAATTTTAACTCGATGTATGAAATTTCATAATCAACTAGTTCTCGTAATGGAAACTATATATAATTACGTAAAAATAATTATAAATTTGTAATTTGCTGTAAAGATTTTTTCATTTGTAATCGGATATTAAAAGTAACAAAAGTAAAAAGGTCTATATACGTCGAGGATAAAATTGGAATAGGGCGGTATCCAGTTCAAAATTACGTATAAATTGTTGCCTTATATGTTTGCATTTACATAGTTACAAATAAATTGCAATTGCTTTTGAAACTGGTCATTATAAGTAGAAGAAAAAGAATTTGATAACAAAAATTAGTGAATAATCGCGGTTTTTGGGATTATAACTTTGATATATTTTTTTGCGATTTTAAATATTTTAGGCCTTTTTGTGGTATTTCGTGTAAATAACTCATCTAGACAGCGCATTTTGAATTACACCTTAAATGATTCCTATTGGTAAAAATAACTAACAAAATACCGAAGTTAATTTAGTCTCTGCATATGCACATTTCGACAATTTATGTGTCTTCAGTGAAGTTCAAATCAAATGAATGAGCAAAAGGTTTGTAGAAGCAAAACCAACAATAGAACTTGTTCTATAGACCGTCGGACTGACACAATTTAATGGATGATCTAAACATATTCGTCAATATTTCATAGGGTTAGAGGTACGTTTATGGCTTTATGGAACGTGTTAGGTATGCGGATTTTTACAACATTTTATACCCCTTTTATAGAACTGCAAAGTTATAGTCAACATTTGGAAGGAAGTAAAAACAAACTTCAGCAAAACTTTGTTTTCCTTTCCCTCAATAGGTGGGCCTACAATTTTGGCCTGATGCACCATTGCCTACAAAATACAAAATTACCAAAGTTGCACATTAAACAGTAAATTTCGTTATGCTGTACACGTGTTTCAAGGAGTAACCTCTCATCATCATAAGAATCAAATAAAATGGAAAGCCATAATCCAAAAGTAGTCAAGAAAGAATTACTCTTGGCCAAATGCAAGTTATGCTACGTTTCGAAAAAGGGATATAAACGGTTTAAGCGGGACAAAAATGGGTGGGTTCCGGAAAATTTGAATGCACAGGGGTTATTCAAGCCCATAGATTGTAAGGTTTCCTATTCATTCGATTTGTTTTTATTATGATTTTTTTTTACCTTTGTTTGTTATATACTCACTGTCTTGTAACCTGTACGGCTAGTTTGGTTGAGTAATAATAAAATGGCGGAGCATCCCAGCCCAAACAGGTTGACACCTCATTTTTTTGTTCTTTTTACTCAGTTGACTTCATTTTGCGTGTAGTTATGTAATTGTACAGAATCCAAATATAATGGGGAGTCTCCACATCAAGTCTCGTTGACCGAAGTTAACACAAAAACTTGTATTTTATGTCGAAACACAGGGGCCGAGGTGCTTTGAAAAATCGAAGCGAAATTTGATGTTTGTTTGAATTTTACATGCAGTAGATCCGCTTTACCAAACAAAAGTGGATGTTTATAGCATATTTTTGTACCAAAAATTTTGATCAGCATACCAAGAAACTCTACTTTTACCAGTAAATGCCTGTAAAACAACTTGTCAAAATATTGCGGTGTCCGGCTGTGTCACCACTAGATGTTTACATTTTTCCTCTCGATTACGGTCGAGTCAAAATTCACGAACTCCGTAAAAAGTGTGCATGCAGTTGAGTAATTTGGTCAAGATGAACCATTTTATTGGCCGTGACACATTGGTAGAAGTTATTAACGTTATTTGATGGATGCAGGCCATTCTATTAACAGCTTAAGACCGACCTCTTTACTAAAAATGAAAGCTTGTATGTATTTTCTAAAAACATATTTTGATCCTGTATTTCCAGAAAAGGGGCTCAAGTCGTTATTTTCTTTTATTTTGACTCTCCGTGAATAACATATTCTCATACTAGAACAGAACACCACAACTCCTCCCTTTAAACTCAAAACTGTCTGTCGCTTGTAACGAAGATGCGACATACCAGTTCTAATGTTATTAAGATCAACACACAAAAATGTGTGCTTATGTACAACCTGAACTTAAATGTAGACGAAAAGCTAAAAAAAAATGACCTGAGTTTTAGTATCATTTAATGATATCTGAATAACTGGTGAGTCCATCAAATTTTCCAGCAAATATTTTAGGCACTTGAATGTATGAACTATACCAGCGTCTCTGACTATACTAAAGTTAGTGTGGACCGAACCGTCAGTCCAAAACGAATAATCAAATGGCAACAAGTAACTGCTAATGTAGTCCAATGTAGGAAAATACACATTTTGAGACAAGATGCTGCTTCATTTGAAAACTGCCTAACCAGAAATCATATCTATGATATGAAAAGGTACATGTTTATTATGCTAGTCTGAGAAATTAAAAAAAGTCCATTGCAGGAGAAGTAAAAGGGACGATCAAACGATGCAAAAAAAAAATCTTAAAATGAAAGGGACTTAGTTTTCTGTTCTAGTCAAATATTGTTACGTGGTTAGATATTTGAACTCTTCGTGCTTTTTTCCTGAAAATTCAGGATCAAAATATGTCTTAGAAAATATAAACAAACTTTCATTTCAAATTAAGAGGTCGGTCTTTAAGCTGTTAATAGAATGGCATGCATCCATCGAATAACTATCAATGTGTGTCAATAAAATGGTTCTTCTTGACCAAATTACTCAACTGCATGCACACTTCTTACGGAGTTTGTGAATTTGGACTCGATGGTACAACGACTCAACCGTAATCGAGAGGAAAAATGTAAACATCTGGTGGTGACACAGCCGGACACCGCAATATTTTGACAAGTTGTTTTACAGGCATTTACAGGTAAAATTAGAGTTTCTTGGTATGCTGATCAAAATTTTTGGTACAAAAATATGCTATAAACATCTACTTTTGCTTGGTAAAGCGGATCTACCTCATTTAAAATTCAATCAAACATCAAAATTTCGATTCGATTTTTCAAAACAACTCGGCCCCTGTGTTTCGACATAAAATACAAGTTTGTGTGTGAACGTCGGTCCACGACACTTCATGTGGAGACTCCCCATTATATTTGGATTCTGTACAATAACATAACTCACGCAAAACGAGGTCAACTGAGTGAAAAGGACAAAAATGAGGTGTCCACCTGTTTGGGCTAGGATGCTCCGCCATCTTATTATGACTCAACCAAAATTGTCGTACAGGTTACAAGACAGTGAATACTACATACCCAACAATTCAAAATTGTGGTTACCTATAATATCTGAGAACTGGTGCTTCAATTGTTTTCATAACATCTATGCCTATTTTAAAATTTTCAGCATGGATGAAATAAAAAAAAAATAATAAATAATAAAAAAACATCTTCAATAGCCGAAAATTACAGTTATATGCTACAATTTGCCATTAATCTTCACAGGATAAACACATATAACACAAAAAGGCAAACGCCAACAACGATAGAAACTTGGGACAGCCGGACGGACTTGGTATTTGAACTAGCAAAAGCCAGTGGTAGTTTTAAACAGGTTTATATGAACCCAAATCTAAAGTTTGATTTACTCTTACTTTGGTTACATTTTCTATAAAAGAGCATAGATTTTTGTTCACTTTTTCATTAGTCTTGAAATTTGAACGCAGAAAAGATTGTTTGTCCAGTATCTAAGGAGTAATAAGTAAGTAAATACCGCCGTTACTGTGCATATGAGCATTTCGACATGTTTTGTCTCTTCAATGCAGATAAAATCTAAACATTAGGAAGACCATCAAATCAAAGATGATTAAAATTTAGAGGGGATAAATAGCCAATATGATCTAAATGAAAAGCCGAAATCATCCAAAGACATGGCTTTGAATTAGGGAGATACTCCTTAGTTTTCAACAGATTTAAGAAAAAAAATTAGATATTGTAAGGTACTGGGCTGGTGAATACCCCAGGGGACTAACAGTCCACCAGGAGTGGCATCGACCCAGTGATAACAAATCATCTTGATAAGAAATGTATCATAACATGTATCCAATTCAGTCTTTGTTTTTTGAGCAAAAATATTGATCTCGGAAGAGGATTATTTCAAAGTCAGCTTGATATCCCGTAATTGATAAATAAAAAAAATATTAAAAAATTATATACATGTATATATATAATACGTTGAAACCATAGGTAAATAACGCAACTGTTTCATTGTTCTCACTTATTTCAAGTTATAAGATCAGCCTTATTCTCTACGGCCAAGTATTTATTATTTTGCAAAGAATATACAAATGCATTGTCTTTTTAAAATCAATTTTCTGAATTGCAGGTTTCAACTCAATACCGTTTAATTGACTGGTTCCTTTTTCCAAATTTTTACAATTAGCGATCATCTAGTGTGGTGGTACAAAGGTTAATTGGACATTCACAGCAGTTTTCAACAACGTTTTGATTGATATCTCATTATCCTGTTATTATAATATTTATCAATCAAATTATATTACCATCTTTCACTTTGAAATTTGAATGCCATATTTGCCTTAATTTCAGTCTATTGAGAAGACCTATGCCTCGCTTATCCACGTGGAAGAATTTTAATGAAGTTTCATTATGTCAAAATGAAGAGTCTAGAACAGCACAGTGAGTATGCCGGCTGTTTTCGTTACAACTGACTACTCACAGAAGCATCAATTTGACCTAAATTGCCCCATATGTTCATCATTTTTCTTATATCAGACAAATTTAAGAAATGTTAATAGCTTTGAATGATATGCTTGCTTACTATAGAATTGTAATAATATATTGCATGATTATGAAAAAGATCTAAACTAATCAGGAATGTTTTTCGTAAAAAGAAATTAATTTTATTTTCAAAGAATGAAGAAAATGAAAATGGTCATGAACTCCTATTTTGTTTTTAATGTCTACGTTACCATGGGGTTATCTGAATATATATATATATCTTATTAAATTTTTACGTTTAGTGAGCAATATTTGAGTTTCATAAATACGAGAACAAGTTAATCAATTTAAAATAAGAGTAAGTAACAGGAGAAAGATACAACGGTGGAAGGAATAACCGTGGCAACGAATTTTGATTTCCACTAGAAAATAGACAGATTGATAGGGGCAGAAAATTTAGCCTTCATTACCGCCCCTAAAGGCTGCTCCCTGACAAAGCCTTTTATTGCATAGAGCTTGGCGTGTCTTCGTACAGTTTTTCTATAATGGTTCGCAGTCAAGCTACCCCGCAAAGACATTCCCCTATCCACCAATTTTAATTCCTTTATTTTTCCCATTGTAGTTATACTTAACGCGATGAAAATGTTAATTATTGCGCCTAATGACGACGTTTGAATACCCAAAAGCGTATTCCGTTTTTATATTTACCCATATCCATCTGTTACAGATCGTTTGGTTACCGAATCAGTAGGCAAACGCACCCCGTGGAGATTGTAATTGATTCAAGTTACCTCTTATACTCGAGGAAGGTCTATTTCAATAACTTCAAAAGCACTTAATCTATTAAAATGTTTAAAATCGGGCTATTTTCGCAACAGGTCTCAACTCAATATTTATCATATTAATGTATTTGTCAAAAGCCGAGAAAATGACGCCGTTTATGTTAAGTAGTTTGTTACGCATGGTTTGGTAGGTATTACACTGCAAATTTATACACGTAAGACGTTCAACTTACGGATGAAGTAATCATTTGAGAATGAATTATTTACAATTTGAAAATTAATAGTATAATAACCCTTTTCATGTAATGTAGACATAGGTGTTAGTGGTTTCTCTCTGAAGATATATGTATTTTTTCTTGTGGATTGACAAAAATATAATCATATTTGAATCGCATTAAATGCATAACAATTTTGAAAATTCCAAAAGATCAATCAAATATTTATTGATTTTGATTTAAAAAAATGACTGACAACATCCTTTTAGGTATCATTTGAAAAAAGGAAACCACATTATTTATACGGGTATCATATCGACTAGTGAAGTAATTATATAATACCGGAATTGCAGTTAACATTATTTCTACAGACGGCCAACTCGACCAACTTGACCAACTTATGTTCCTTCAGCGCAGATAATTTTTTTATATACAGAGAACAAATTATATAAAGGACCTTAAAGAATAGCAAAAAGAAGCAGGACATCCGAGCTTTGCACGATTGACATACCCCATGCTTTTATAATATTTCTAAACTTTATATTTGTACTTTTCATATAATCGGCTTTTCAGCCAGCACCGAATCCTTGACCACCTAATAGCTGATACAATCGGTGACTAACAGTCCAACAGAAGAGAAATCAAACCGGCATTTATATAAAACCCACAAAAATTGCATTTTTTAAAGTTATGAAGGTTGTATATTGCATATCCGTTAAGGGCAAATACAACTTTTCCTTCGGGATTATGATGTTTTACATTTATAATACATTTAAGCACATCTGTTCCGACACAAAAAAACCGAATTTATTTGAAAACTTGCAATACCTAAATTTTAGTACACTTTGATGAGTGTCTCCCTTGTGCAGAGCTGTGTTCGTAGCTCATTTTGGCTTTTCATTAAGATCTTTTGGAAATTTGTTCGTTATCAGATTTTTAAGTTCTTTTTTGTGTGTGGTCTTCAAAAGTTTTGATTTGATCTGCGCTGAAGAGACAGACGTTTTTGATGTGGCTATATGCAGCAACTCAATTTACGGCAAATTCTGGGTATTTTATTATTCATTAATTGCTTCTATTTGGGTATCATATAAGCTGTAGTATTCTCGGAATAAAATTATTATGACTCAATTTTTATGACACTTATTAGTATATATTTTCAGATAATGATTTTAAATATTTTGTCACAAAAATGTCGGATATTTTGAATTTTACTTTTTGATCCTTATTTTTCTAATCGAACTAACATTGTATTTATTTGCATATCCATGCCAGTATGACGTCTTTTAATTCAATGCAATATGCCAAAGCTCCCTACTAATACCCGATCTGTTTAGCGTTTGACAGTTATGACATCTCATGGATAGCATGATTGATTTATATTTTCGCCTATATCGTTAACAATATTTCAAAATCTAAGTGTTAACATGAGAGAAAGTCGTAAACAATTATACAATTCGATCAATAAAACCCGTTATATTTGATAAAAATAGTGTAATTGTATCAATATATAGTTTAAATGGGAGCGTTTAAGTTTTTACCCCATAAACATCTTACAAAGACCTGATGCTGGTTTATGATTTTGGCAGCCATTAGTGGAGTACATATCCATTGGTGGGATTTCCGTAACACAGCCATTCCTGTACCATGACATTCATTTTTTTTACAAAAATAGGATGATAAACAAAAAATTTAATAAAAATGGAAGGGATTGCCCATCTTTATTGCATAATTAAGTGTACTCCCTTGGGTCAAAGCAAAAAAAAAAAAAAAAAAAAAAAAAAAAAAAACATCTATATAACATACAATTGTACTTCTGAACATTAAAATCACCGGTCAGTATAGATAAATTCTACCAGTTGAATTTGTCAAATTTATTATCTATAATTCCCTATGTATCATTTTTTCTTACGTTGTTGTTTTTTATTTGTATTAAAAATACGGTTAATATACATGTGTAACTCTCTAGAGCAAGATGGTTTGTTTTGCTTTTTTATATTTTTTATTATAAGTTTGATTTCGGCGATAGACAATTCCGAATGTCGGAATATGGTTTTGAAATTCATACTGGCGGTCAAAAATTAAAAATCGGTTCCTTCCAACAAAAAAAAATACCGTTTTATCTATCTAACTTAGCTATAGCAACAAATACAAGCATAACACATGGACCGCAATCTAGACATTAATTTTGGGATTACACCAAGATCAGGTGATGAACAATTATAATAAAAACAGAATTAAGATCACATGTATTTGTTAGCATTTGATATATAAATTATTTATGGTCTTCCAAAATGTTTCAATTTAACTACACTAAAGAGACATAAGTTGTCGAAATGAAAATTTAAAATCGATTCCTCCCAACCAAAAAATAATGTTTCATCTATCTATCTTAGCTACAGTAGCAAATACAAGCATAACACATCGGCCGCAATCTAGACATTAACTTGGGGATTTCACTAAGATCAGGTGATGAACATTTTTAATAAAAAGAGATTTAAGATCACATATATTTAGATAGCATTGATATATAAATTATTTATGGTTTTCCAAAATGTTTCAATATTATCTACACATAAGAGACATAAGTTGTCAAAATGGCCATCTGCAGAAATTTTAAATTGCGGTTACTTCGGTATAATGTTATTTTGAATTTCTGTCCTTCCTGTTACCTCTGAATTTATACTACAAGACTTTATCATCACACATATATTGTTTACTAGAAAATTACAAGTTAGGAAATGTAGGGAAGAACATAATCAAGTTTTGCTCACGAACTGATCAGTCTTAAGCTTAAAGTAACTTAACGGTCCTGTGCTTCAGTGCCCAGAATCCGACCACTTAAAAATTTGGTATTTTGTTATTTTTTACCACTGGGCCGATTCCTCTGTTGGTGAACTGTTAGTCCCCGAGGGTATTCCCTATCCCAGTAGCCAGTACTTCGGTGCTGACCGAAAACTGATTTTATTGAAATTTGAAACATCTATTTTACAAAATGTTGTTTAAAACGAAGGATAATATCCCTCATGCATAATTCTGTCCTTAGCTGAATTCTGGTTTATCTATTTAGATCCTTTTGGTTACTTGTTCTCTACCTGTTTTTACACATTTTTCGTGAATGGACTTCGAAATGTTTTGGTTTGATATGTACTGATGAAACATAAGTTGTCGAAATGTGCTTATGAAGAAAATAAATTACAGTGACATAGTATTTTGTTATTTGCAATATCTAGGACTTTTATAAAACTAAGCAGTATCATTCTCATGCAAAACTCTTCTAAGCTTATTTAGGCGGCATTCTTTTAGTTACGTTTGATGATTTATTCTACGATAACTTATTTATTCTACAATAACTCCTTCAACTGTTTTGCGTTTTTTGCCAATTTGATTTGGTTCAGTGCAAGGTTTAATAAAAAGGTCATGTATATTTAACAAGATAATACTTTGTTTCAATGCGATTTACATCGTCTATAACTTGTCTGCTTAATTCCCTAATTTACCTGCACGGAAGGGACATGTGATCGGAATGGCACTCTGCAGAAATAAAATTTACTATTATTCTATTGTTTATGAATGTCGAAAGCAAATTTGGAAGGCACGGTGTGAAAACACTGTCAATCGAATATCGAAGCAAAAAGACAGAAAAATATAATAAATATAGGTTTTTCCCTGATATAGAACTATGTTATCTCATCTCCTCTATTAGACATTATTTGACTTGCTTATAAAAATTTTCTTTGCTATGGGAAAGTATTTGAGAACTGAACGTCAATCCAAGGACAGCGGCAACTTCGGAAAAACAAAGATACAGGAACACAACGTTAGTACTGCACAGAAAAGAAAAATGAAGGCACCCACACATTGAAAGATGAACAACACGGACCCAATAAAAAAACCATTGGAGAGATCAGGTGCACCGGTAGAGTAAGCATCTCCTGCTTCTTATAAGACTTCCGCCGTGTTGAACATGTCAAATCTGGTAGAGGAAACAACAATTAAGCTTTTACAGGGAAAGATCTGTTGTCATCTTGGAAATAAATATCCCATAGTGGTCCACAAGATGGTGATGTCAACATCACATATTTCACATGACTGATGATGAATGTGTAACAAGAAATGACCAACCTTGTTCATTGTTTGTAAAGCCCAATTGATAGTGTAAAGGATTTATATCTGAACAGTAAAATAAAAGCGAATTACAATTATTATGCTATTGGCTCTTTTTCATTCATCTGTACGTGTTTCCCGATATGTTTTCTGTTCTGTGCTTTTATGATGTATGATTCTTTGTGTTATACGATATTGTTTTTATTTCTGAATTATTCTTTCTGTTCTCACTTACCTTGCTGCTTCTTGTACTAAATGTATCTGTTAAATATTTTGTGTTCATCATTGAACGAGGAGATTTCTCCAAGTGTCATCCTTTTGGTTTCAAGTTGTTTCATCTCAGTTTTATTCGTTTGCTTGGTTTGATTCGTTCACTACAATTGTATAAAACTACAGCTTCAGATCATCAAAGATCCAAGTCATCATCAAAGACCCAAGTCATCTAATTGCGCTAAACATAAATTCTTTTCTTAGTTTTAGTGGAAATAGAATCCAATTTGATTCGCTATGTTAATGATAGGTTCAAAGCTGATAGAATGGGACTAAATGAAGACTTCAAGATGAAGAATAAAGCATTGATCCCTTGCTTTGTTCTTTACTGTGTATTTGTAGAGACTTTGTTTCGTGTGCATTTACTCCATGTCCTTATATTGTTTGTTTCCGAACACCATTGAACACCATGGCTTATATTTGGAAAAAAGGAGTTTTTTTTCTGTTCCAAATATCAATTTCCGGTTTGTCTGCAATTGTTTACTTGTTTCGTTTCAAAATATTGTGGATGACTGCTGGTGGATTTCAAATCATCCGAGCATCAAAATCCGAGTTGCTTAATACGTACACGTGAAATAATTTGAAAATTACAATGTTTAAAGATAATTTTATAAATTCAGAAGCATCTTTGTGCAAAGCTCTGTCCTTAGCAGAATTTGATATAGTTTTGAGAACCTTCATTTTTTGGCCCTTGATATTTTTTGATTTGCTTTATTTTCAAAATGTGTGTTCTTTTCTTTATTGAAGACTTCAGTTGACGTTATTGCTCTCTATTTATCTACCGTTCTGGCATCTTAAAGCTTTTTTAATGATTCTCTTGCCTGGTATCTGATTCGGTTTTCAGGGGCTCTGCTTACAGAGCTGCCGGGGGCATTCCAAGGTGGTGGAAAGGGGAATGGCCTGTCTATGCAAGGTATTCAGTTCATCATACAATTTCTGCCCCTACCCATTTCTCCCATTTTCCAGTGGCAATCAAAATTAGCCCCAGTTATTCCTTCCTCCTTAAAATATCTTCTTTTTAATTGATTAACTTGCTCCAATCCTGATATAGATGAAATAAACCTCAATGAGTGTAAAATTCAAACTAGTCAATCAATCTAATAATTGTTTCGTGTATTTTTTCATTACTTTTAATTTTTCATACATTGGTTTAAATAAGAGATATATTAATAAGTAAACACTTATTTTTGCATAAAAAACAAATAAAATGCATACGAAAGGACCAGACATTTTGATATGAAACCAGCTGTAAATAATTTTATTTAGTTCATTATATAGTGATCTCTTATGATAACTACGAAATTGAAAATAAGTGCCTAAAATCACAGGCATTAAATGGTCTTTTTGTAGTGCATTTATAGAGTAGAGCAAGGTTTGTTTGTGGGTGGGTTTGTGGGTGGTTAAAGATTAGGCAGAAAATAATACGGCGTCTCATTACTCTTTCATAAATATTAAAGTTAATATCTGCTTGAATTATATTTAAAAAAAAATCATGGTGCCTTATAGAATAACGTAGTATCCAGGTACTGCATGATTTATTTTGGAATATAAACATTTATGCTTTTTTGCTACTTGATGCAGATTTGTTAAATATAATTTTACAGAATTCATTTGGAATATAATTCTTTATTTCGACAAAAATGACATTATATCGGGTATGTTATTACTTTGGATCAGATTTATTGAAAAATAAAATGAACATTTATTAACAAAAACATTTAATGTCCACAGTTTCGTTGATAATAGTTGTGCATTATAAATTTTATCTGTTTTTAAACTTCATAAATCTACAATGAAAATTAATAATATGTGGTTAAAATGCACATATTTTATATCCACAAATTAAAAAAAAAATCATATATTGATCATACATTGGCAATGGACGAAGAAGGTCCGATGTAAATCAAATTCCATTGTATAAGATATCTGATTTAGTTGATTCCTATTTGCAATGTATTTAACAAAACCTGTTTTTATATGTTATGTTTGTATTTTATTTTTTTATTGTGTAACTTAAGACGGTTTTGGGATATTAATAATTCAAGTTTAAATATTTTTAGTCCTCGAATTGTTGAGGATTGGAACTTGCATATTTCGAAAGGAAAACATTTTCTTTCTAATTTGAAAAAGAGATTACTTATTAAGATGGTGTGTGGTTCAAAATATAATTTTCGCGTCTTAGATAAAAAAAAATAGTGAAAATAAAATTCAAAATTAAAAGAAAAATATTTAAATATTCAACTTGAGAAAGTTTGATTTTTCGTATTTTTGCATTAATATCATAGTAAATATGGTCTCGGTTATTCTGCAATAAATGCATAACACAGATTAAAAATGCATGACAATGCATGATCACAAAACATCCAAGAGAAGACTGGTAAAAAAAAACTTTATATGTTGAAGTTAAACTGTAAAATGTTTGTTGGATATATGGATTGTAACAAAAGGGAGTTTTATTTTCTCTTTTTTTACTCACTTGTATTTTCCCTGGTAAATGAGTAAGTTGTAAGTACAGGGGTCCCCAAATCAGCTTGCCTGGGCTATTTGGGGTTTTTGTTAGACAGGTAATGTTGAATAAATTTTGTTGAATCTTGAAAAAAATACATGACAATTAATCGTGAAATGTGCTGGTTTCCGGTACATGCCGTAAAAATTAAATTTCCTACGTCGAAACAAAACAAAACATTGAAATTATATAAAAATTATCCAGAATATCATATAAGTACATGTACCTAACAACGGGCACAAACAAAACCTAAGTTAACTGCTGCTTGAGTAGGATTAAAACTGCTATTATTTCATTATCGTATGTCAGGTAAGTTATCTTCAGAAAAAGAATTAACTGCAATAATTTGTTGTTAAATTGCAAATTGGTTGACGCCTCTGCCGATGTACTGTATCACAAGCATCAGAAGTTGATCGGTGCTGGCAAGCATTAAAAATCTAATGCATTTTAATATAACGAATGAGTTTCCCCTTGTGCAAAGCTCTGCAAAAATTGTTGCATTAAGGATGGTCACTCCTCAAGTTTATTATATCAAGGATTTAAAATTATTATTTTCATTTATTAGAATATGGATCATACATCATTTTAAGCCAAAAAATATTGATAGGTCCTTGTGGTAGTTTTTGAGATTTAATTTGGCGGGAACCGAACTTCTCTAGACTTTTCATTCACTTTGCATTGAGGTAATCAACCATTGAATTCGATGAAGTCATATCAAGAATTTCATCAAATTTTGTCAGAAGTCTATTGAAGATATATATTATCATATTTTGAAAAGAAAATAGGGGGTCAGTGTGCAAAATTTTCTAATGCATAATAGTGTATAAAACAAGAGAATTCCGAAAGTCAGAGACAGTTTCAAAAATCCTGAGGAGTGGCCATCCTTAAGGCCCCTTTTGTTGTTTGTTGTTTGTTCTCTCTCAGCTTTCATAAGTTTTTTTTCTTTGGTATTCGAAACGTTTGAGTTTTATATGCACAAAAGATGGCAAAAGTTGTTGAAATGGGCATCTACAAAATTAATTTTTGCTTGATTCCTGGTATACTTTTTCTTGAGCGTGTATTCCTAAAAAGACATGAAAACGTTCAGGTATGAAAATATTGACAAGCGCATACTTTAACAAAAAGCTGATAAGAAATTAAATTCAAAAGAAAAAATCTAAAAACTTGACAATGCAGGTCCAATTTTAATGGACAGACAGAATGACTGAATTTAACAAATAAAATGAAAAAGCTAAAAAAAAGCCTCACCAGTAACGCAGTGTTAGTGTGAAACCCCACAAATATAAATAAATGATAAAAAAGAACAGACCGTTGGATACTTTGTATACCCAATTCTAATTTAAGATGAAACGTACATAAGTCTTTAAGAATTAAAAATGGGATAATACTAATGAAGGGAAGATAACAGAAAACACCTACAAAGACCGTAACTTACAATTACATGTCACATTCCACCAGGGAACTGCACACGAAAAACACCAATGAAAAGACAAACATAGACAATGATAGGCGCTTGGGATAGCCGGACTTGGTACATGGATACTTAAAATATGGATATCGCCTTAATTATAACATTATCGTCAAGCTTGTCACTGTTTTGTTTGTTAATTTATTTTGAGCTTAGTCTAGATGAGTTAAAAGTTTTTTTCCTAGATACTCAACGGACACACGAAACATTTTAGTATTAAGTGTCGATACTCAAAGCAGTCTCTTTTGTATTTTTATCAAGAATTTAGTAAGAACTTTGAAAAGAACGCAACAGAAATAATATATAAAGACTCAACACTAGCTAAAAAGTTCAAATGTTGTGAACAAAAAATCAGAAAAACTATGAGCAAAGCTTACTAATGTATACCCCGCTTCCCCATTTGATTGACTGATCGATTATTTAGAGTTTGGCATCCAGTAAGCAATATATTAGCTATATCAGGACGAGAACAACCTCAATTCAAAATAATGTGAGTTAAAGAAGAAATTAAGGTGGAAGGGTCAACCAGACAGCAAGTTTCGTTTTAGTAATGGGTAGGGGCAGGAAGTTTAGCCTTTTATACAATATCAGGTGCGTCTGCTCTAATTAAAGAAATATCGAAGGTTTTTCATACTGCATGGAGAGTGGCGTTTCTCCACAAAGTTTGGCTACAATGGTTTCCTCCATCCATGAACTCGAGATGCGACTTGCAGCTATGTCACTTTAGCCCGTGCCCAATTTGATTCCAGTAATTGAAAGTCGATCAAATCAAATTCTGAGATAAGAGTGCATAGCTACATAATGTCACAAACACCATGTTAGCGTTTCATGAACATCTATTCAATGGTTCGGGGGGGGGGGGGGGGGGGGTAGCAGGTAAGAGATTGGTACCAATTTGTAATGACCAAGTTCATGTTATGCCATTGAAATCCAAAAAAATTAATCCAATCAAATTCTGAAATAGGAGAGGGACATCTCCATCATGTCACAGAGACTGATTTTCATCAAAATTTACTCAGTGGTACAGGAGGAATAGCGGACAAGATGGGTGCGGACGGAAAATTTGTCACTTTACATCCCCACTTTTCAAGCGCTGTTAGTGATTTTGGATTACTAGTCTAGAGAAATTGGACGTTGGATTTCTAGATGTCAGTACTGCAACAGTTCCACCTATTGCTATGGATGTAGAGTTTCTACAATGCAAAATGGATTATTAATTAGGTGATGATTTTAAAATTACGAACGAACAAAGTTCATTATGAAATTTCTCACATCGAGTTAAATAAATAACTAAACGTAGAAATTTTCGCGTTGTGTTATTTTAGCAATTTTGTTGGACAAACATTTCGCTAGCGCTCAGAGCCTTTTATGTTTGACAAAGTCTTTGCTTTAACATTCGAGACTTCTATACTAAACTATTCGCGTTGGGGAAATTTCCTCGGATTTTTCAAGCAAATATAGCGAAAATTACCCCAGGCGAAAATTTCCACCTTTGCAGTATTTGTTCGCTGTTGTCGTTTAATTTTACATAATATTTAGTTTAAACGATTTTCATACATTTCACAAAACTGTAGTAGTGACTTTAAAGTCTGAAACAGAAAATAACTTTTTTCGACTCTTTCAGTCTGGAAGCTTTTTTGTTATTCTAAAGGTAAACTGATACTTTTAATGAAGTTTAAATACATTACAAAGATTGATTGATTAGGTAGAGTTTAACGTCCGATGAGCAATAATCCAGATATATCATGACGATTAGAAGTAAAAAAAATAAATAAGAAAGAAAAAGAGCTGGAATGGACAGCCTTGGACATGTTTTGATCGCCACCAGAAAAGGGGAGAAATGGGTAAGGGAAGAAAGAAAAGAAAGATTGATTGATTGATTGAATGTTGTTTAACGTCTACTCAGCAATATTTCAGCTATATCAAGACGAGAACAAGTTTGTTAATAAATAAATCTTTGGGGTATGGAAAGGGCCATGGGACGGGAAATTCTGACTGCCACTGGAAAAGTAAGGTGAAATCGTCAAGGGCGGGGAATTTAGCCTTGTAGCCGATCACCTACGGACCACCCCAAAAAGAGCTTGCTACAAGGGTTCTTTAACGTGCAGGAAGCGTGGCATTTCTTCCAACACGTGGACCTGAGTTTACATCCCATCCGAAAGATGGGTTGTGTATTTATTAATCCCGCACAACCACGGAATGGGTCCTATTTCTATATCCCGGGACCCTCGGGGTCAGCCTCCGTTTAGGAGGGGTCATACCCCGCAAGCCGGAGATACTAGCTCCTATTTCTATATCCCGGGGTTCCCTCGGGGTAGAAAAGAAAGAAAAAGAGCTGGAATGGACAGCCTGGGACATGTTTTGATCGCCACCAGAAAAGGGGAGAAATGGATAAGGGCAGGAAATTTAGCCTCCTATATAACGGCCTGCTCTCCTTACAAATATATAAGAGGTCTTTTTACTGCATGTATCGTGGCGTTTCTCCACTCAATTTTGCTACAATGGTTCATTGTTCACGGTCTGGCTTTTCGTATAATGACTCGACTACTCCGCATAGACTGGGACTGTACACCTACTGGGGACGCCCTTGGCAGCCCAGCGCCTGAAAACCAAGTCAGGTGTTGGGCATTACAAAGAATTAAAATTTAGAAAATACGTGTTTTGCTGGTTCCTTGTATTTTTTAACTATTCGTGGTAGTTAAAGTTTTAATAAAGAAGCTGTTTGGAGAGTTTTTTTTCTTTTGATAGAGGCAAGACTACTTAACATTGACACACGGTAAGTTCTTTGGTCAAAATAAGGAGTTGATTGACGTGTATAATGTAAAAGTAGCGCAACTGACATCGATCAAGTGTTAGTGGTAAATATGTATGAGGGACAGATATAACTAACTTAAGAAACTTTAATCCAGGGACAAATATTCTCAGGAAAATCAATCCGGGTAGACAGATATTTCAAGGAAAAATTGTCTACGGACAAAAATTGATGTCCAGAAACATCTTCCTAGAAAATTAATTCCGTCTGGACGTGACGGAAATATTTCTACTGTTACACCTACTGTTGTGTTATCTCATCTTTAACATATGATTATCCCGGCTACATTTTCTGTTGGGTAACGGATGACAGTATTTGTAAGAGCGTTTTGCCAGGTATTTTAATGTTTGTTGACAATCCTGCATCATTGGGCTATATAAGACATGGATGTGGTATTGTTCGACAATCAACAATGTATTCAAATCGCTGGTAGGAACCGTCCTGAACTCTACGAGGAATGATTACAGTTCGTTATTGAACGCCTCATGCTGACTTCAAGATAAAGAACAATTATAAAATCGTTGTTCCATTGCTTGATTCTACATGGTCTATAGTGATTTTGTCTGGTGTCAAATGTACATTTTGTTCATATCCTATTATTTATAATATGATTTTTTACATAACCAACCAGGCACCTGAATCGGTGTCCAGGGGTTCTGGCTAAAGAGCTGCTGAGCGCATCCCGAGTTGGTGGATAGGGAAATGCCCTGCCTATGTGGGGTAGTCAGGTTTTAATACGGAAAGCCTGACCTCGAACCATTAGAGTCAAACTGTATGGAGAATCACCACGCTCAATATAGTGGAAAACCCCAATGTATATTTTTCTAGGGAGATTGATTGATTGATTGAATATTGTTTAACGTCTACTCAGCAATATTTCAGCTATATCAAGACAAGAACAAGTTTGTTAATAAATAATCACTTTGGGGTATGGAAATGGCCATGGGACGGGAAATTCTGACTGCCACTGGAAAAGTAGGGTGAAATCGTCAAGGGCGGGGAATTTAGCCTTGTAGCCGATCACCTACGGACCACCCCAAAAAGAGCTTGCTACAAGGGTTCTTTAACGTGCAGGAAGCGTGGCATTTCTTCCAACACGTGGACCTGAGTTTACATCCCATCCGAAAGATGGGTTGTGTATTTATTAATCCCGCACAACCACGGAATGGATCCTATTTCTATATCCCGGGACCCTCGGGGTCAGCCTCCGTTTAGGAGGGTTCACACCCCGCAAGCAGGAGATACTGGGTCCTATTTCTATATCCAGGGGTTCCCTCGGGGTCCTCTGTTAGGATGGCTCATACTCCAAGCTCAGAGGATGCTGCGGGCCTATTCTTCAGCCGGGACCGCGCACAGCGGTTTTTCTAGGGAGAGCATAGTCACTTGGTCTCGTACAGAATTTCCTGTCCCTACCCATTTCTCCCTAGTGGCAATCAAAACTCGCTACCCGTTTGTTCCTTCCACCATTACTTCTTTTTCAAATTTTCTTTTTAATTGATTAACTTGTTCTTGTCCTTGTATGGCTGGAATATTGCCCATTGGACGTTAAGCCCTATTAACTAATCAACCAATCAATCTACATAACCAACGGCTGATGTATAGCAGGAGACACTTAATCCTTCATTCACCCGGTCTAACTCATTACAGAGCTTGTGTGAACATGTCATTTTTATTACTAAGCAATTTCTTTAAACGTATTACAGGACTTGAACAATAAGTGGTCAGCATGCTTGATACCGATTTCAGATTTCCTTCCATGCTTTTATAATTCTATGACAACTCTTGGAAGTGTGTTGCGAGCTCATAATTATTGAACATGTCAGCAGCACTATTTAAATTGTAACTTTTACCCAAATAGTTCCTGATGTTCTAGTTCAATTTCTATACCTCCGATTCCTATATAACACCCGGAAATTGCAACTATTTCGAAAAAAAAACCTTCAAAAACAAAAACTTGAATGTGTCATGGTTTTAGTGAAAGACCGTTATCATATTGCAAATTTTATCATGAATTCTTGTTTTAACGTGAGACTAAAGGGGCTACTATCCCTTGGGTATACCGAAGTTAATACAAATATCGATTTTTAAGTGGAATTTCTTCAATACAGCTATACATGTTTAACAAATGGTGAAACAATAAGAGACTTTTCTTGGCAATTAGTATGGAAGACTACTGTAAACGTAGTAATTTTCGCGATGAACTAGTTTTGCTATGTTCGCGAAAATTAGTACCTCCGAATATCTCAGAAACAATCAAATGATACTTTAAATATTTAGTTGCTTCTAAAAACCACATTCAATATGGCTGCGAATAAGAACCACGAAAATAAGAAATCATAAAAATTTATAGGTTTACGGTATTAAAAATTAAAATATTATTTTGACGTAACTTTAACGAATTGTTTTCAGGTGAAAACTACACCGTTCCTTCATGGCATCATTTCCTAAATACTCTTTGACGGATGCAACATGTAGAGTTGATCACACTAACCCTTCCGGAATGCTTGATGACACTCCTGTTTCTGTAAGTTCACATTATTAGTGCCTTACTTGTTTGTGGTGTTTATAATTTCTTCTGTTTGTTTAGCACTCTTGGTATACTCTTTTATAATGCATTTATATGTCTGTGAGTAATCTTAATATTTCCATCAATATATTTCGGATTTGTGATTTTAGCTCACCTGACCCAAAGGGTCAGTGTGAGCTATTGCCATCACTTGGCGTCCGTTGTCCGTCCGTCTTTTAACTTTTCACATTTTCATCAACTCCTCTGAAACCACTATATCAAATTCAACCAAACTTTACAGGAATGATGTTTGGAAGGTCCTTTACAAAGATTGCACATTTCGTTCTGATCCGACAAAAAACATGGCCGCCAGCGCGGAACTTATATTTAACATTGGACCCTATGGGAAAACATTATTTTCATCAACTCCTCTGAAACCACCGAAGGAAATTCAACCAATTTTTACACGAATGACATATGGAAGATCCTTTACAAAGATTTCATTTCATTTCATTCCGACAAAAAACATGGCCACCATGCAGAACACCAAAAACCCTGCTGTTTAGCATTTTGTCAGATGAGCGATACAGGCTCAGTCTCTGAGCCTCTAGTTAGCTGTTGCTTCGGTATGTTTCACTTTGATTTTTGAATTCCCCTTTCATCATTTTTGTTTCGGTATTCGTTTGCCCATTTATTTGAGATTTATTCACCATCAAATGACGGTTTCAAGTATGAGGTTCTATTCTTACACGTGAATTAACTATCTTTAGTTGCTGAATTTTCGTACAACAATCTAAAATGCTTGAGAAGTAATCATTATCATATAGGGAATAATACATGGCAAAATCCGTATCACATGCCGTATCATCCCTCGACCAATATCAGCCCCGAGTTACCAATATCAGCAAGAGGGCCTCTGGCCCGACGTCTGATACTGGTCGAGGGATGAAACGGCATGTGATACGGATTTTGCCATATATTATACAGTTTATCATATATTTAAACAGAGGACTACTAATCCGAAAAAATACTGTCAAAAATTGAGGTCAGGAAGAGAAAATGTATGTATTTTGTGAAGAGGAAAATTTCAAAATGGGCGGAAAGGACTAGAAGTCTTGGACTAAATCTAACCATTTGGGGCTGCTGTGTGATGTGGGGTTCCTCGCCGTGTTGAAGACCGTACGGTGACCCCTAGATGCATTGTTTTGGGTCGTTTTAACATTGATATGGGATGTTGTCTCCTTGACATTTACCCCATTTCCTTTCTTTTTCATATGTAAAGGAAAAGAGTTTGCTAGATTTTTTTAACTGATCCTCACAAAACATTTTCACTCCAAACAAATCTTTGTTATCCTCCTCCCCAAACCCCCCCCCCCCC